>JASGAT010386635.1:0-19703 GCA_030220025.1 Chelon auratus
CTGGTCTGGTCTAGGTGGGTGCTACATGTCTAAGTAACATCCACAAGAATGCCAGGTCCAAAAGTTTCCCAGCAGAACTTTGAACTGCCACAAGTTAGTTGTCTCAAAGTTATTCACTCCTCCTGTCAGTGGTCATAATGTTGTGGCTGATCTGTGTACATTTTGGGTTTGATACCTTGAACAGCGTCACAGAGATGTCTATGTTTTCTGGGACAGGCCACACCACCATGCCTCTGTAGGGGTTCTTGATCCCAGGCTGCCAACTGTGGAGCTGCACATTACAACAAACAGAACATTAACAAGACTGTGTGTGTGTGTGTGTGTGTGTGTGTGCGTGTGAGACAGTGTGTGTCTGTTTGTGGTGTTCCAGCGGCTTCACCTTGGAACACATGCGTCTGTTCCTCCTGGTCCACACCACCCTCAGCTTGTCGGGTTGCCTGTAGAAACACGAGAAACAGGTCAAAACAGAAATGACACCTCGTCTCGTGCCGGCCGTTTATTACGCACTCAGTGGCGCAAGAAAGGCTCTGGAGGAACACTGTAAAACTTTAATATTTGAACATTTGAACAAAGTGGACATTATACAAAAACAGATCAGGTCTAATTAGGTCTCATGACTGCCAAATAGTGGCTCCGCTGACTCACAGACTAGACAGTGAGCGTGTGTTTATAATGCAGATGGCTGTGAGCTCATGGTAATATTTGTCTATCTGCATGTCTCCGCAAAGATATGACACAGGCAGCTGTTCGTTAGTAATTACTCTACACGGCCTGTCTTTTTGTAACGTGTGCTTATGAGTTCTCTCAATCCTCTGTGGCACAGGAAGTGAAGCAGGAAGCTGACGATCACGTGACCCGAGTCTGTCTGAATGCGAGGCGTGCCCCTTGATGGGAAGAAGGAACCCCCTCAACCCGAGAACACACATGTCACACACACACAAATAATAAACTCATTATACTGTTAATACATTTTACATATTATCTCTTTTCAACACACGTTCATTAGAAGGAGAACAGTGTTCGTTTATATATGCTAACTGCAGACTCATGGCATCTTGTGCTGAGGCGTAGCTCAGAGCTCTTTGTCTGCACATGTGTTCCTGCGCTATGTGTGTCAGGAGGTCGACGGCGGCGGCGGAAATAGCCTCGCAGGCTCGCAGTGGGGGTGATGGTGACAAGAGAAGTAAAACGGGGGACGTCAACAATTTGCAGACAGGAAAATATAATCCAAGACAAAGATTAGAAGCATCTGGTGAGGACAGTAACAATGATGGAGGGTTTAGAGGAGGAAACAACAGCAGCGAAGTACAGTTTGGTAACCTATTATTACTGGACATCACGGCTCAGCAGACAATAGCCCTCTGCTCTGTGTTGAAATGCTTGAGTATGTGTGATATGTGCACTCGTCCAGCATTTAAAACCACCCTCTCAGTCGCCGAAACCTCCTCGTGGTTGTGTCACATGAGGCTTTTCCCTGTGTTACGTAAAAATAGTTCTTGTTGCTCGGACTGTAATCATGTTTGTGCCACCGCGCTGACTCCGTCAACAGCATCATTTTTCTATCTGCTTCTATCTGCACGGCCTTCTCATCTGTGTTCTGGCTTCCGTTACAGTTAAACGTAATTAGAAGTTAAGGCCACTTTGCAGTAGAGGAAGCGGGCTGTGTGCCAGCTCCGAGGTTAATATGGTAACTCTTTAGGACATAAATGCAAATCAAAACACTGCTGTAATTCATTTGCGGTTGTTTTTCAGGCAGCCTGATATATTTTAGCCCAATATTCACTCTATTTTAGCTCTATTTTGGTCCCCACCGACTGCTGCTTTAAGGAAAATCTGTGCAAAAGCTAAAAGGCATCTTAGTCGTCAACAGGTTAAAATCATAGAAGTAAATTTTGGAGTTGTGTTTGAGTCCACCTGGGAAAATAAAGACCTATATTCGTTTTTGCTCTGTTTTGGTCTCCTCCAAGCAAATATATGATGCGACGTTGAAGATCACGTCATGCAAAAACCAAAAATGCTTCTTGGTAGTCGGTAACTGAATCAAAACAAAGACAAACAGACACTTTGGAGTTGTTTTCTCAGGCCACTTCACTATATTTTAGCACTGTTTGGGTCTCCACCAATTCCACAAGGTAATTTCCCATACGTGGGATCAATAAACATGTCTTATGTCTTTCTTAAGATAATCTATGGAGTTGCAAGTCGTGTAGTGCAAAGTCTAACATGCATCTCAGTTGTTAACACTTTCAAATCATAGCACTAACGTGGAACAAACACATAAGAGTTCACTTCCTGCCCCCGATGTTAGATGTGATGAAGTGTCAGAAACCTTTGACTTCGGCCACAGAGTTAAATCAAGAACAGGTAACAGCACATGACTGAAACTTTGAACTCATGTCCGGTTGGTGTTTCCTCACTTCCTCCCTCCCTCTCTCTCTCTTTCTCGCCGTGTGGTTGCTGACTTTTGCCTCCGTGACTCAACAGCTGACTATTAAAGACTTATAAACTCTGATTTCATCACAGAGGGAGTTGCCCCTTTCCCTCTGAATCACTCTGTCCCGTCCACGAGCCTCTCGCCACAGACTTTAGTGTTTTGCTGACGAGCCTCTTACACAACGATCCCATCCTTTAATGTTAACCCTAACAGATAAGAGACACGAGACAAGCTGACACAAGCGTTGTAGGACAAACTTTGCGGTGTTTATGCAAGATTTAGTTTTAATATTCTCAGAGATGTTAGAAGGATACAAAACAAAAATGGCAGGAAATGCAAAGCATTTGTGGTCAGTGGTATGTCTGAACTAAATAATGGTCTACAGTCTAGCTCCAAAATGTTTTGTGTAACAGGAAATTGCCCAGGAGGAGGGGAAAGCCTGTGCAGGTTTAATTGGACCTCTGGAATAAAACTATTATGGTTATAAAAACTAATAAGTGACCAGCCTAGTGTAGCTAAACGCTGTAAACCTTGTCTGATTGCTTTTATTTATGTGAAAAAATCTTGAAGAAACTAAACTTCTGTATTATTATAATATTATCCTAAATGCCAGGGCCTAATGTGGTTTGCAGAAAACATTTATGCTTTATGGCACGTTTATTAACCTTAAAAGATAAACGACCTTAATGATTGCAGGTTATTCAATGTCAGACAGGGACTTTGTGGAGAGGCGGGGCCGGGAATCGAACCCAGACTCTCTCCTGGATGAACCCAACACATGCACATACATGAGGGACGCCCTCATCTCTGTCAGTGTAGCGGAAAACACTGAAAACATGAGCGTGGACATGAACGCGGCGGGAGTTTTATTAAAGCTGGTAGGACGCCACAGGCTTTAAGAAGGTTTATTTACACACACATAGAGAGAAAAAAGAAACGTTACTCACCATTTCTTGGTACACTCCAAAACTAGTTCCTGGTAAGAAGCCACGAACTGAAACTTTGAAGCCTTTTTACCAACTCGCTGGAGTCTTTTCCACACCGAAGTCATGGCTTCCTAAAACTAAACCTAATAGGGGGGAGAAAAAAAGAAAAGAAAAGAAAGAAATCCTCCGCAGCACAGTAATCCAACAACTTCTTCTTCTCTTCCTTAAAAGGTTTTCCTCCTCCTCCTCCTCCTCCTCCTCTACTCCTGCTGCCGCTGCTCCTGCTTCTGATGATGACGATGATGAAGCTCACGCAAGCCGCGACTTGCGCTCATTGGCAACAAGTTGAATCACTCAGAAATAAAAGAGAAATGTCGCCGTGAACCGAGGAGAAGGAGCCGAGGAGAAGAGAAGAGGGGAGAGGCAAAATTAAGAGGAACCGATTCCACCCAGCCCTCTGTCGTTCACACTAGATGTAAACTCCTTGCATGGAAGTCGCAGCCAAAAAATAAATAAATAAAAACTGAAACTGCTGCAGCTCCTTGACCGTAATCCACATGGAGACAGCGCAGCTTACTCGAGCCGGGAGTTGTTGTGCTGTAATGTAAGTCTGCTTCCTCTACTTCACCCTCCCTCCCTCTCTGTCCCTCTCTCTCTCTATCTCTAGCCTATCTCTATCTCTCTCTCTCTGTCAGCTGCAGGCTCACAGAGGCACACAGGATATATGCAAAGAGCTTCTACTGGTGATGCAGCAGCATGCAAAGCTCTTTATCTCGCTGCTTATAGGCAGAGAGCGAATGCAGTGAGGTAACAGTCTCCAATCATACCTGCAGACTTTGATCCTGACTTATCTGGCTGCAGCTATGCCACTCAATCAGCCCTGAAACCCCCCCTCTCGGCTCCTGCCATGCTTTAAACACCATGCAAGAGTTTTTTCATGTAAGTCACTTCCTGGGTTTGAGATGCGTCATGCTCCTCAAAAAAAAAAGAAGAAGAAAAAAACAGAGTTTGGTGTGTTACTAGAGAGGAATAGTTTCCATGCAGAGGGCCAGCTGGTGCCGGCGTTGAAGCCAGGTCAAGGCATGGGGAGTTTCCTCAGTGAGAGCAGGAGGGTATTTTTAGGTGGGGGGAACAGCGATGGATGGATGGACGGAGGCAGCTGGGGTGGCAGCAGGGGGAGCGGCTCTCTTGTGACTCAGAGTCGGTCTAATATTACACCGTGGGTCCAGCATTCAGCCCCCACCCCACCCTGATCAAACATCACAACAGGTGATGTCTCTACCGTTTCCTCATCTCTTAACTGAGCTTCCTTTTTTCTAGACTAGTTTTCCCATTAATCAGTAAACCTGACTTTAATCTCTCATGTACAACGATCAGGAGGAAACATTATGACCACCTTCCTAATATTGTGTGGGTCTTCCTTGTGCCTCCAAAACAGTTGTGACTCATCAGAGAATGGACATGGGCCTTCTGAGGGTGTCCTACGTCCTATGGGTTGAGGGGAGGGGCCTCTGTGAATCATCCCACAGATACTTGATCATGAGTTGATCCTAAACCATTTTTGTGTGTACCTGTGTCAGGCTGCGTCCTGCTGGGGATGGCTGCTGCCATCAATGAGTGTCATTGCTATGGGGGGGTGTGCCTGGTCTGGTCTAGGTGGGTGCTACAAGTCTAAGTAACATCCACATGAATGAATGCCAGGTCCAAGAGTTTCCCAGCAGAACACTGTATTGTCACAAGATGGTCAATGTTACTTACCTCACCTGTCACTGGTCATAATCTTGTGGCTGATTGGTTTATATTGCTGTTGTATTGTTTCTTTTCTCAGTACTGATCTCACCACTCATTGTCTTCTCCAGCTCTCTTCCTGCTCTGACCTCCAGTCTGTATATTTTTTTTTACAGTAACCAAGAAATAACAGCAGCAATAACCGGCTGACCTGTAGAGGCAGAAACTGTGGCGACAGTTAAAAAAATCATATTCTAACAACATCCGCGACACCTGTGGATTAAAACTAGAGAACAGGGAGAGAAAACTCCACAGCAAGTGGTTTCCCTTTCCCCCTGAGCTGCTGCTGCTGCTGCTTTCAACGTCAGAGGCCTCTAGAAGAAGGAGAAGTGGATCTCTCTCTCTTTCTCTCTGTTGACTGTAGACAGTGTGTCCCCTGTTGGTCACATTTGGTAAAACCATTCTCTGATGTCCTCTAATTCAGATCCACGTATATACTGTACATGTACTGGACGAGGTATCCGCTGCAGTTTTTAAGCTTTTCTATTTATTTGCATGTCCAGATTGTCAAGCTGAACAAACAAAATTGAGTGAAGACGTATTCGATTTACAGAAAGCTGGATTTTCTTGAATCTGGCACTGATCAGACGCCTCATTGATACAAATGCGTGATGGATAAGCTCGCTCATGGTGCAGCACAACAGTTCTCCTCTTGTCTGGGTCAGAATAACCTGTATAAGGTGTCAAATAGAAAGATGCCTCGCGGGCGTATGTTCAAATCCAGACATGTTGGAGCACGTAGACACAGATATCATCTACAGATAGACGGCACAGCAGAAGAAATAATGCTACCAATCAACATCCTGTTACTATCATATCACAGACGCACTGATTTGGATTGATTACAACCAGATAAAAGCACAAAGCTATAACAGCAAGTCAGCATGTAAAACAAATAAGAGCTCATGTTATAAACTTCTCCTCCGTCAAGACCGACCACATCAGAGGAATGTTAAAGTTACTGTTGATAAAGTTGACCAGATTTATATCAGGCGGATTTTGCAAAGTCTAGAAATAAGAAAGCAACAAAACCCCGTCTGTTATAAAACAGATTTATAACAAACAGGACCTCGGGGTTAGAATAATATAGCTCAGAGTAAATGTGATGTAGAGGCCTTTATAGTGTTTACTTCTGGAAATATGAAAGGAATCTTTGATCCACGCCCAGAGCTGCTGCAGGATGAGAGTAGAGATGATCCTCTACCTTATTATCAGCACTGAATATTAAAACACAAGAAACAAAAATCTTACACTGATCAGCCACAACATTAAAACCACTGACAGGAGAAGTGAATAACATCAACCATCTTGTGTAAATACAATGTTCTGCTGGGAAACTTTTGGACCTGGCATTTATTCATGTGGATGTTACTCAGATATATACCACCCAGACACCTGCACCCCATAGAAATGACCCTCCTCGATGGCAGCCCCAGCAGGATGCAGCCTGACGCAGGTACACACATAAAAACACTTTAGTAACAACTCAAAAAACATGAAGAACAGCACAAGGTGTTGACCTGGCCTCTAAATTCACTAGATCCCAAAGAATCTGTGGGATGATCCACAGAGGTCCCTCCCCTCAACCAATAGGACCAAAGAGTTACAACTGTTTTGGAGGCACAAGGGTGACCTACACGATACTAGGAAGGTGGCCATAATGTTATGTCTGATAGGTATAAATGTCTGATCTTGGATATTCTTGGGTTTTATGGCCATTCTTGTGTAAAATGCAAGATGACCAAACTATAAGACGGCCTGCATGACAGGTTAAAGTCATAAAACGTTTTCAAAAGGAGGAAAGTTTCCTGCACTGAGAACTAATGTCCAAAAAAAGGCACAAGTGTTGATCGTATAAAAGTTGGCCTATCAACACTAAACTTTACAACACTCCTGAATACATTTATACGTGCAGGATATTTGTGACAGGTAATCTCACCTTCTTGTTCCACAGCAGAGCAGCATCACGTCGGCCTGGGTACGTGCATTAACCTTCTCCACATCCCATCACGACTCACTGCGGGAGCTCAGGATGCTGCTCAGGCCTGAGACAGACCGTTGCATCACACGGTCTTATAATAGTGCAACATAGAGGCAACGTCTGTTGACGCAACGACGCACCAGTACGGCTGCGATTTCAATTCACTTTCACACATTTTAAATGCAACTGACGTTTTTATTGACGTTTAAAAGTGTACTTGACTTCAATACAGCATCATTTTCCAATTAACAAACTTTATGGCGTTGCGTCTGAACATTTGGCGCCCTCTCCTGGGAGTAAACGAGCCGCAGAGATCCTGAAGAGGACGAGCGTCATTAGAAAAACCCTTAACTACCTTGATTAACACTGAAGCTGGCGTTTCCACGCTGAAGTGCCATCTACTGAGGTACAGTGCACGGTTTCGTTTAATCGAAATGTTTTCATGTCAATCATTGAATCTATATACAATAAAAACCTCACACCTGTGTCGGCACACAACAACCATCTTTGCATCAGCAGGGGGTGAAAAATACGAGAGTCAGACGGAGCAGCAAACAGAAAGATGAGCGCACTGGTGAGTTTGCCATGCTAGAAATCTGAACCGATATCTTCCAGTCCGGTCGTATGTTCTCTATAAGCTCTGGAGCTTTCGTACAAATTTGGTGACTTGCTAACCAGCATCATTTCTGGTGTCTGCAGAGAAACAGAAATGAAAGTTACTTTTCTAGATGTGTTTAAAGTAACCGATGTGGACTAACTACGACCCCTTGCTATTAACACATGCTAGTTTTCTGTGGTATATATATTTATTTTCTAAGCCTAATTTTTTTAAGGACCAGACGGATTCAAATTAAATGCTTCGTTGCTGTAGTTATAACTAAGAAAATGGCGAAAACATTCAAATGGACATGTAGCAAGATATGTCTGCCAGCTGTATTGACTACATAAACCCAAGAATAAACTGCTTTGACATTTCAAATCCTATTTCAAGTGCATTTTCTGACCAATTGTGAATTCAGCTCTAAGCAAGGATTCAAAGTCGAAGAGAGACGCTGAACCAGAGTCAGTATTCCAAGACAGAGGCAAGTAGAAACAGCGTTCCCATCGCTCCACGGTTACAGCCGCTCTATTGTCGCTACTGGCTGAGCTCCTTGAGGCTGCGCAGCGAGTTGGCACAGCTGGTGATGAGGCTGCAGAGCTGGATGCTCGCCTCCAGGGAGGCAGAACTCTGCAGCTGGGTGGTGGCCCAGCGGAGTTTGGTGAGGACGACTTCCTCCGCTTCTTCCAACACAGGTCGCAGGGCGGCGCTCTGCGGGGAGACCGGGGGACGAGGGGGCGCCAGGGCCAGGGCCGGGGCAGAGGCAGGAGTCGACGGTGGAGGGACTGCTGCAGGTGCCGGAGGCAGAAGGGCTCTCCCCCCCGCGGCGGCCCCCTCGCAGTGCTCAGGTCTGGGCTGGGGGACAGACACACTCGTCTGAGCGTTGCAGGGAGCTCCGTTGAGTTCAGGGGCCTGGAGCGGTACAGGAGACTGGGCTGCCAGCTGCCTTTCTCTCACCTGAGACAACGCAGCCTGAGCATTCAGAGCTGAGAGGAATAAAACAAAAAAAAAAGAAGTGAGCGGATAAAAGATGAGAGATAAGACGGCTGATTTATCTGTTAGTATGTGTGCATACCCGGGTTGTCCTTGTCAACATCAGAGTCCAGCTCCTGACATGAGACACAGTAGTTTTTCTGCTGCTTGTCCTGAAGAAGAATAGTCTGGAAACACAAATAAACACACACATTTCACAGCCCTGAACACACCTCCTGACACCAACACCACCTCCACAAACATAACAGCCCCCCGCCTCACTCACCCCACACACTTCACAGCAGTCTCCCAGCATCTTGTAACCTTTCAGCAGGTAATCTCCCATCAGCTTGCTGATTTTGTCCTGCCTCTCCCTGCGAGCCTGGATCACCTTCATCTCCGCTTCTGTTGGAGGCTCCCACTCAAAGTCTTCATCATCTGCGGGTCAGTAACAAGGAGCTGATTTAATTTAACCGAGCTGCTTTTATTTTGGAGACTTAGCACTTAGCTATAGCATTCCGCTTCTCTTTTCACGCATTTTCAACATTTCATATGGCTTTTAACACTTATTTAACACATTAATGTGAGGGTTGTGTTGTTTTGGAAAGTTAAAATCATAGCCGAGGATGCTCTGCTACGAGATGATGACAAGCTAGCTAGAAATCCGCCGGGCTAATGTTTAGCTAACATAAATGCATGTAGTGGCGGACAAGCCACTAGATATAAAATAACACGCGGGCACTGTTGCCTAAACGGGAGCCGTAATTGCTCGTTAACAACGATAAAATAGTGGAAATGCCGACGTTAGCCAGCCTACGAGTTCACAAACCTCCATTCAATGCCATGTTGCTTCGGTGCTACACGTTGTGCGTGATGACGTCAATGTCGGCCCAGCGTCGACGTCCTCTTCTTCTTCGTTTGTCAGAAAGGAAATATTTCAGCTGAGATGCTGCTCTCTGCTGGGCTAAAGGGAAAATGGCGTCATCAAAAGTCAAAGTCAAAGTTAGCTTTATTATAAAACACTAACCGTTCTTTCTTTCTTTCTTTCTTTCTTTCTTTCTTTCTTTCTTTGAAACTTGAAAACATTCAAGTTTTCTCTCGTCCTTTCTTTCTTTCTTTCTTTGAAACCTGAAAACATTCAAGTTTTCTTTTTTTCTTTCTCTTTCTTTGAAACTTGAAAACATTCAAGTTTTCTCTCGTCCTTTCTTTCTTTATTTTTTCTTTTTTTGAAACTTGAAAACATTCAAGTTTTCTTTCTTTCTTTCTTTTTTCTTTCTTTCTTTGAAACTTGAAAACATTCAAGTTTTCTTTCTTTTTTTCTTTCTTTCTTTGAAACTTGAAAACATTCAAGTTTTCTTTCCTTCTTTCTTTTTTTCTTTCTTTCTTTCTTTGAAACTTGAAAACATTCAAGTTTTCTTTCCTTCTTTCTTTTTTTCTTTCTTTCTTTCTTTGGAACTTGAAAACTTTCAAGTTTTCTTTCTTTCTTTCTTTTGATTTTGTTCTTTCTGTCTTTTCCTATTTCTTTCAAACTTTCTTTTCTTTCATCCATTCTTTGAAACTTTCTCATCTGGTATATGTAATATATAAGTGATACACTCCTACATAATACGATCAGAATAATAGGAATGAATAAATCACTGTGAAATAAAGAAATAACATTTGTGCATTTGCACGGCCCAGCATTCATTATAGACAGATTGTGTGTACAAGTGTTGGCAGCCAAACTAAAATGAACAAGATACAAGAAAACACATCACCAAAAAAAACAAACCAAAAAACAACAGACATTTTTATTTTTAAAAGTGTTTTTAATTATTTTGGAATATTCGTACAACCAAAATAATTTCTGGTACATTTCAACATTTCAGAAAGATTCAAATGAACAATGGTTGTATCACAGTGGCTTTCATGGGTTTCCCTCTGAATTCCTATTTCATGTTCTATAAATAGATGGATATTTATTAGTGTGTGTGTGTGTGATGCTTGCAGGAGTCTCAGGTGTCTAAGTGTTGAATATGATCTAAACACTCCTTCTACAGATAAAGTGACATGAACTAAATGAGAACAAGGAGTCTGATGTTACATCTGTATATCGCTGCTGTGTTGAAAAGGTCATTCTGTTCAGCTCCTCGGTTATTATCACTTGGTTTCTGTCCCGTGGTGCTCTTCTTCTTCTTCTCCTGCTTTTTCTTCTTCTCCTTTATATGTCACGTCCCTGAGTTGTCTTCTCCTCTTTCAGTGCGAGTCTCCTCCACCTCCAGGGTAACATCCTGTAAAGAAGTAAACACATTTTAATATTTATTCAGTTTTTGATTTTAATTATTGATGCATCCGGTTCATCTCTTTAATGGTGCGTCTGGTGAAGACTGAGTTTATTGTTATTACCTTGTTCGTAAATTATCGTGAAACTCCTTTTGTGGATTAAAAACTGTAACTTGATAACGATATCTCAGAAGCTATTTGTTCATGTTATCGTGTGTTATTAACAGACTCTACATTATTTAAATCCACATGCTGGAGTAAAATAAAACACAATAGTTGCCTCTGAGAGGAAGTGGATGAAATCATCTTAAAACATCTAAAAGCTTGATACTAGTAGAACAGAAAGAAGAAAGGAACGTTAAGAAATAAGAAATTAATTTGAAAAAATATTAATATTATTTATACTTATCTCAATCTAAACTGTACTTAACTTTAGTTATACATCTTAATAACACGATTTGAAGGAGATAGCACCAAGAATAAAGGTACTTACATTGATGTGTTGTCTTTACTCTGCTCCGTTTGGAAGTAGGGGGTTTAATAAAAGAGGAACAAAATAACAGGGTGAGTAAAACTGTCTGAGGTAACTTTAACACGTTTAGACTTTATTGATCTACAAGGGAAATTGCTAAAAACAAAACTCTAGTAAAAAGAAAAACAGGTGTAAAATAGGTAAATAAAAATATCAAAATAAGAAATAAATGTGCAAAATCTGTATATGTAAAATGTACAAGAATTAGAGACAGAAGTAAATAAACACTATAAACATAGGAAGGATAAATAATGTGCAGTAATGTGGATAGAGGAGCACTGACATGAATAACGCGGGGCTATCTGTTACAGAAGAAATTAGAAATGATACCTTCAGGTTTGGGGTGCATGAGCCGCAGGGGCAGCTCCACTGTGACGTCACTGCGGAAGGAAAAACAACCAATCAGAACTGACGTACAGTCACTGGCATCGACATTAACTGGCCACTCGGGCTGATGTGTCATAAATGAAGGATGCCACTCACCTGGAGGTGAGGCCGCCCAGCAGGCTACAGGAAGTCAAAGAGGGGCATTAATATACGTTTGCGTTTCATTCTCTTAAACCTCTTTAAACTTTTCTTGTGTCAAAAATAGTTTCTCACCCTCCGCCGGCCACCATCAGGTTGACTTTAATCTTGTAGGAAACCAGGATGCCCAGCACTTCTTTCTCAACACCCTGCCGCAACCTGTGGAGGAGGAATTACAGGGATTTGAAGGATTACAAGGTTTAATTTAGTAGAGTGCACTTCAACGGATACGCCGCGGACGCTCCAGCTACCGTAAAACTGTAAAACTAAGCTTTCCAAACTCTGCTGCCCTAGGCCTGTCTGTGTTTGCTCACACGGTGGTGGAGGCCAGGTTGGTGTCCTCGTCCTTCAGCCGTCCGTCCAGAGCCAGGCCTCTCTTTTCCTTGTTGTCGCTCAGCCGTGGTGTGATGCTCAGGGTTTTATCAAAGGTGCTGCCGGAGTCCACTGTCTCCCTGTAGGGGAGGAGGAAGCAGAAATAAATCACAAAACAAATACAAAACACGTGAAAACAAACATGTGACGCTCTCTCAGGTTCCCCTCAACGTACCCAAACTCTTGGGTGAGAACGATCTTGGTGTATTTGTCTGCAGAGTAGAGGACGATGTCTGTGGTCTGTTCCACTGTGAGAGGAGGAAGATTATTGTGTTATTCTCTTTACAGTCGAAGGATGGATTCAATATTAAAGCCCTTCTATCACCAGAGACACCCACCACTGATTTTGATTTTCTTGACTGTCTTGTTGCTCTCGTTGTTGACTTTGATTTTGATCGGGATGTCTTCACCGTGAAAGTAAAGCTGTTAAAAAAAAAAGCACGCGCATTATTAACCAGGTGAATCCACCCGCACGGGGACAAACACGCTTAAAAACAGAGCCCTGCCACCGTACATCTTTCTCCATCGAAGCTTCTAGGTGGACGGGCTTGTCGGACATCATGAAGCTTTTGCAGAGGTCAGCCTTGGGCCCGGCGCCCACCTCGGAGGGGGCGAACTGGATTTTACGAATGATAAGGCGGGCGGTGTCCCTGTGGACGCAGAAAGGGGGGGGACGGAGTTAGTGGAAAACATCACAGGAGAGACGCTGAAAGACGACAGGATAAAAAGTAGACGTGCTTCTTGTCAATCTTTTCGTCCGGGCTGCACTTTTCCTTGGCGAGATAGGTTTTGACCTCAAAGTCGACGCCGCAAGCCTGCAAAGCAAAAATAAATAAATAAATAAATGAAGCTCACTGAGTTTGTTCAGTTTGTTTTTAATGGAAGAGAAAGTCTACCTTGCCCTGGTCATCAGGTCCAGGCTGCAGAGAGACTGAGCATGGCAGGTTGTTGGGGATCTAGAGAGACAAAGAAGAGCATTTATAAACAGAAGAGAGTTGTGTTTCATGTGGCACAGATAAACAGACCATGCTGTGTCCATAGTCTGAACGTCTGAGGTCACATACTTCAAATGTGAAGGGGTGCGCGTTGTCCCCAGCCTTCTTCATGAGGGTGTCGTGCATGGCGGTCAGAGCGGGCTTGTCGCCGTTGGGGTAGATCTGAACGTGGGCGACCCAGATGTCCTTCCTGAAGCACAGGCCCATCACGTCCAGGTCGTCACTACCGTAGCGGAAGGCACAGGCCAGCTGCACGAACACTGTCGAGGCAGGAAGTCAGAATCACCGTTTGGATTCGAACGGCACCATAAAAGTGTTTGGAAAGCGGAGAGTCACCTTTTCTGTCTCCAAAATCTGCCGGGTCCAGCTTCACCACACCATCTGAAACAGCGTTTAAAGGCAATGTAGTGTTTGTCATCCTGACCATGCACCTACACACACATCAGAGAAGAAGAAGAAGAAGAAGAAGGAACATACCGACTTTGTCCACCGAGGTCACATGGTCCACATAGTCCCTTTTGCCGAGGTAGAGGGTCAGCTGTCAGAGACAAGGAAGAGAAATGTTTTTCGCTCATTCTCACTGAAGACAAATGTTTTCTAAAACATAAGGAGGAGCCTTACCCCTCCATTTCCACTGGTCTTCTTGAAAACCCTGTGGCAAAAGAAGGAAACATCAGTATAAGATGAAGCTGGAGGTGTCTTTTTGGTTACATTTGGTATATGAGAAGTTTTTAGCGCATCCGCTGATGACGTTTCTCTCCAGGATTAACAGAATAAAACAATGATCAGATTCGGAGGGTAAAGAACCCTGTGTTTCTTGGCAGGCAGCAGAAGGCCCAGTAATCCCTGATTGCCTTTTATCCAGTTAGGAATAGCTAAGTGTGGAGCAGCTTTGCCTCATCCAGCCCGGATTGAGAGGCTGTCTCAGGTGGGGGAGATACAAATGGAGTGACAGGGCTCCCAAATAGCTGATTACCGCTGTGACCCGAAAAAAAAATCTCATTACACGCGTTACAGTCTGAGAACACATCTGAGACGAGGCATCGAGCGGCTAAGCCGACCTTTAGTGGGGAACAACACTCTGACGCTACTTTCACTTTTTTAGGAGTTGACCGACACAAGCAAGAGTCTGAATAGTGATTTCAGTCTCTGCTTTCAGATAGAGACCAATGATCATCAAGAGAAGAGAGCGAGGCGTTGATGAACTGCTTTTCTTTTTTTTGGTCAGGAAGTAATTGAATAATAAAATCTAAAGACGATGAAAACAGCACTTACTTTGCCATCTCTGCAGGTTGTTTAGGAGTCTGTTGGGAGAAGCAAAAAAACAATAAATAAATAAAAGGAAGAGTTATCAGAAGGTCACATCATCAGAGGTTAAGATTAAGACATCAGTCCCCAACTCTCAGCTCCCTGGCAGCCGGAGGGACGTTTTGTCTCGAGCGTACAGAAGGTTAATCCTCCACGATAAGATTATGCCATCGGTGTTAGGGCTCCTGAGCCAGCGTGCCACTCTCTGTGTGCTCGCTGGCGTCCGTCCAAAGGAGGACGCCAAAGATTTAGACTTAGACTTAGACTTAGACAGACTTTATTTGTCATTTTGATTTTCATCAAAAAGAAATTTCGGTACAATACATTGCATGTTTGTGTCACAGCGTTTAAAACACAACATCAGAGCCACAGCTGCTGGACTATTTGAGGAGAGTTAAAACTTAACTCAGTAACTCGTGATTGTATCCCTAGACTAAAGAGTATTGCAGAAAGTTTAAGAGAGCTGCAAGTAGTTGTGTGATCTGTTGATCCTGAGGAGCCAGATGCGGCCTGTCTGTTTTATCAGTCCTGCACAATATCTACCTGTATGTTAATTATAAAAGGTATTGTCTCCTTTAACTTGAAAGGATAAAAGTCAGCACGACTCATGATTTCTTGAAACAGTTAGCAGTGTTTCTTCACAGATTGAAGGAATACTCGACTGAATACGGCTAGGTGAAGTGTTTTCAATCAATTTCCCATCAGCGTTTATTTGTTTTGAGCTGGAAAGAAAAAGTTCCAGTATCATGAGCTGAGGTTGTTTGACTCGTTTGACTCGGAAAGAACCAAAGGGGAAAAAAGAAGCAAGCGTCTACGACACAGGCGACATGTAGATTTCAGCACCACGGAGAGCTACGACACGGCTGCATGCCTCGCTCCTGATTGGCTGATTGTCGCAAAATATCCCCATCGGTGCACGTTATGTGAAGAAAGCCGCCGCTCATAACCCTAACCCTATCAAAGCTGAAACGAGGGAAGCCGGACATGCTTGAAGATTGAAGAGAGGTGAAACGTCTTCACTAAAGCTTTAGTTTTTCACTTTCACAACCTGGACGATTGAGAATCTCCACAGACATCACTCATATCTTTCCTAGACTCATGCAACATTTAATGCTCTTATAGCTGATTTGCACAATTAATGCTGGTCGACAGCTGCAGGAGACTCTCTAAAAACCACAGGAGGCAGATTTAGTTCACGACGAGCTTCGTCTAACAGGAGGGAATTTAAAACATCAGCACATTCACCTGAAAACCTAAAGTCTGCGTTGACCCTCTTGCTGCCTTGTTCATCACTCCCATGCATTTCTTATCCCAGTCGACCCTACAGTGTCAAATCAACTCAACAAGTTTCTGGTTTCTTCAGGGGCCACTATAAGCAGATATAATCCGTCTAGTATGAGCCAACTAAACTAAAATCAAATTTCTGTGTCTAGCCCTTAGTCTCATCCCTCCATCCTTTCACCCATCCGCCTAGGAGATGAAGAAGTCTTACCTCCCCTCTGTTGTCTGGGACGTTGGCGAGTGGAGTGTGTCAGAGTGAGTCGAGAGTGTGGCCCCCCGACACTTGATCTCCCCTTTTATGCTCGCAGCCTCCCTCTGTGCAGCATTCAGGCTTAGCGGGTCCATTATTGCTGTCGTTCCCTGCTCCATAATCCAGTTAAGCAATCAGCGGATAGCTTTTTTGGACTACAAAGAGTTTAAAAATACCAGGCGGCTAAATCACAGGGACGGAAATAAAAAAAAACACACAGTTGCCACATGGCTGTGATAGTAGTAGGCTGATAATCTGCTCCGGCACCTCTGCAAACCAACTGATGGAGTGGTGATGGAGTCCCCTTTAAGTCACATAGGAGAGTAAATCAGGAGAGTAAAGTTTAAGGCCTTGAAGGTTCATTCCTCTGAGGGGAAGTTGAATTTTATAATAGCAGTTAGAGCTGCTATAATTCACCTGATATGTGAACGACACCTGTTTGAAACAAGGATTAATGTTGTGTGAACAAGCATCTGAAGACTATTGAATGCTGGATGCAAAGATTAAAAAACATAAATTAAGATGAGAGGAAGAAATGTATTCGTTCAAAGAGACTACAGCTTCTTTTTTTTCTTTTTTGACTCACAAAACTAAATATAATTTTAGGCCTCCGTGGCGTGGATGCTCTCATTATTCCAGTCCCGTCTGAGCTCAACAGATTAACGGCTCCCAGCTTCTGATGGGAACGTCGACTGTATAACGTCAGCTCAAGCTGTCCTGTTCAGCTGTGTCTCAGTATGTGCCAACAATTAGACACAATCACCAGAACTCCCTTCGACCTTTAAACAAATCCTTCAGCAGAACAAAACGGCAGTATGTTATTCAAGGATGCCCAAGAAATCAGGGGTGATGCCACTGACGACTTGAGCTGGACTTTAGCCAAGGTCAGCAGAGACCTCTTGGCCATCGGGACGCCCCACAAGTCAAGGGTCACTGTGCTGTGCTGAGCGTGGCTTAACTGAGGCCTTAGTTAACGCAAATCAAAATATCAAAGCTGCGGAGGTGAAGTGTTATGTGAAAGCGTTATCAGCTTTACGGAGGCTCAGGTCGTTTTAATTTGTCTGGTGCGGCAGGAGGGAGAACCCGGTTACATAAACGTTCTCCCCTTTGGTGGCGCTGTGGTTAAAACCATCTTTACTAGAGCCGGTCCCGTCGCCCGAATAATAATAATAATCACGGTTTAGTCGGATGTGGTTCCAGGAATCTCTGGCTCGGAGCCTTTTTGATCACCTATCAAGACACAACGTGACTCTGTGATTCCCACTGAGGAGGATCTCCCAAATTGGACTGAAGGGCAGTCCTGCTCATTTGAATACGAACAAAAAGGTGACACGTTTTAGATATCAAGCAGCAACTTGTGTGAGCATTTACTGTACATCATTATAAAATCTAACAGCTCTGTCATTTTGGTTTGACTGAAGCTGAAGGGGAAAATGTGACAAAGACAGATAACAAAAGAAAAAGAGAAGAGACACTTTATCCAAACACCTGAAACTCAAAGATACACTAGACTCTCCGCCTGCTTACTGAACATAATCCATTAAAACCGTAATCTCTTAATAAAACAGACAAACACATTGTGGTCGCTCGTCCAAACTAAAGTCAGGTTGGAACATAATTGTATTTAATAGATTTAACAGAGTTATTTATGTCTTTAAACACACACTGAGAAGCACCTGCACAGATCTGCTATGTTAAGTAGGTGCAGACGTGTTTGAACACAGTGTAATGACTTAATTTAAAGTAGGTGCATGCTTTTAAATAATGTTCACGTGACTTTACCAAAACTCCTTCTATTTACATGCTCAGCTGAACCATATCCATCTGTTCTTTTCTAAACAAGTCTCTGGGATGTGAAAATAACAACAACAACAACAACAACAAAAATTAACAAGTGATTATAAGCTGTTTGAACAAATCTGGTTTTAGCACCTCGTCGCTAAAGCCCACGTTGGCACGGGTTCCGGCGTACCGAGGGGCTTTATTTAGGACCAGCTGAGGCGAACACACTGACGGAGGCTTGAACGCTCTAATAACGAGTGTCTGCTGAGGAGTATCAGCCAAAGGTTAAAAGCCGCTTAATCAGTTTATTCACGGGTGAGGACAGAAGGAAACGAGGCACGGGAACAAAATGATGTGACTTAGTGAGTAAAAATAAGCCAGGCAGCGTTATGTGGAGACGAATACATCTGTTTTTTGTATTAACCCTTTAATGCACGGTGTTATTTACCTGTTCACTCAGTTGCACAACATGCATTGAACAGTCGAAATGGGTTAACACAGCGATAAGACACCAATAAGGCATAACATGCCCAATATTGCATAGTTCTCCCTCCAAAACAGCTGTGACTCATCAGAGAATGGACATGGGCCTTCTGAGGGTGTCCTGTGGTGTCTGGCAACAGAACGTTGTAAGTGGGGGGCCTTTGAGGGGAGGGGCCTCTGTGTATCATCCAACAGATACTTGATCAGTTTGGGATTTGGAGGCCAGGTCTTTTTTTGAGTTGTTCCTAAAGTGTTTTTGTGTGTGTGTCTGTGTCAGGCTGCATCCTGCTCGGGATGTCTGCTGCCATCATGGAGTGTCATTGCTATGGGGTGGAGGGGTGCCTGGTCTGGTCTAGGTGGGTGCTATATGTCTAAGTAACATCCACACAATCCATGCAAGTTTCCCAGCAGAACATTGAATTGTCACAAGATGGTCAAGGTTATTCACTTCTCCTGTAAGTGGTCATAATGTTGCGGCTGATCGGTGTATAAGATGACATAATATTTTTCCCCATACTCTCAAACTTTTCATTTCAATGTAAAAGACAGGAACTCATCTGGATTTTCTACAGAAACATCAGAAACATATGGTGCACCACTTTCCAAACACTTTGTCCGAGACGCGATTTATTTATTTCACTCCACCACTACTATCCAACAAAACAAATGAAAACAGACGGTGTCCACATACGGGTGCTATGTTTTGTCTCACAGATTTCCCCCCAAAAGATCCCCAACTACAGCAATGGATGCCTTGACACGCAGAAGATCTTTCAGGAGATCAAACCGGTCACATTCAAGAAGCGAAAGAGGCTCTGATGTACCACATTTTACTTCTGCACGCATGTGGATAAACTACGACACTGAACTCGAGCTCTACAGTGTAGATGTAAACTCTAAATATTCTTCAACTTTCTCCCTGTGTCTGCTTGGGTTCTCTCCAGGTACTCCGGCTTCCTCCCACCATCCAAAGACATGCTGGTTAGGTTAACTGGTGATTCTAAATTGGCCATAGTGTGTGTGTGAATGGTTGTCTGTGTCCTGGCCTGCAATAGACTGGCGACCTGTCCAGGGTGTACCCCTGCCTCTCGCCCGATGACAGCTGGGATAGGCTCCAGTAGACCCCCGCGACCCTTAACAGGAATAATCGGGTATAGAAGATGAATGAATGAATATTTTCCAACTTAAATAAGTAAAAAGTCATTCGACCTGAG
>JASGAT010386637.1:0-14567 GCA_030220025.1 Chelon auratus
AGCAGCGCGCGCGTTGCAGCGGACACTTCAGGGGCCCCTGGCGGGCGGCCAGGCAATAAAATATAGAGATAATGTTTGTTACTGTTAATACACACTCAGCATCGGTAGGTGACATCCTCTGATTCGCACACACATGTAAAAAGCAAAGAGCTATAATTTATGTAAATACAACGGCGTGTGTGTGTGGTCATGTGTGTGCATGTGCATGTGCGGTGGGGGTTGTCCTCGAGTACACTATGCTAATTCTGCATCAGACATTTACTTCATTTCCATCACATCTGCTGCAGGCATTAATTCTAATACTTGGCTTTGTGGCTTGTAATTGCATGATTTGCATTTTTCTCCATTATATGTAATCTATGCTGCACACACACACGCCCACACACACACCGAAACACACACGTGTGCTCGTCTGCTTTCCTTTATCACGATGTTCTACCTCGCTTTGACCTCCTATTTTTAGCGTCTATTCTCCAGCACCGCAAACGCACACACGCGTACGTTGCGCGTAGTCACACAGATGAAGAGGCATATGCAAGAAACCAGAAACATATGTATTTGTCCGCGCGCACGCAAAGTATACACACACGCGCACGGGATTATTCTTGCTAAAATAAACACACACAAGCGCGCACAAAGAAAGCTGACATTCTGGCACATAGTCAGCTGACCGCTGTGTAACCACGGACTTGGTTCATCGGGGACTGCTTTGTCTACACACCCCGGCTTGTCTTGACACACAGACACACGCGCTCGTAGACAAACGCAGAGGCTTCATCTCCACGGAGTAATTTCCATAATCTACTAAAACTGGCTTTTCTCTCCACAGCAGCAGCAGCAGCAGCAGCAGCAGCCCTCGCATGCAAACCAGGGATGTGCCTACGCTAGAAACACGGGGTGTATACGGAGGCCGTAGTGTATGGGTGTGTGTGTGTGTGTGTGTGTGTGTGCTTGACGGCGCTATTGTAGGGAAGCCCAGAGGGGACATATTCACCTGCTCGAGAATTAGCGTGTCGTGTTGCATAACCTTTGTCTTGTTTACATTACGCGTATACTCGTCAGAAAGGACCGACGCTAATCAGCAGACATGAAAAAAGTTTGTGAAGCCTGAAGGGGTGAACACACAGGAAGAGACGTGACGACAAGACAGTTAAGAAATCTTTGGCGACGCAAAGTGAAAGGACACAAAACCGAACAAATCCCTGCCCAACTTTGAGGCAACAAAGAGCTCCCCAAATGTTTAGCGTTGCGAAACTCCGTCCACAACTTTGGTTCCTACTGCCAAATGCACCTTTGGGGCACGGTGCGTTGGGTTACCCCCAAATAGAGCAGCAACAATGTTGACAGTATTTACTTTTCTAGTAAACTGTGAAAAGCAAAACTTTACCTCGCTACCCAGATCCTGGAACTTTCGCTAGCAACCACTGGTCGGCTATAAAGTACTTGCCTACGAGTGAATCACTGTATATGAGGATGGGGCTTTAATATCATAGTTCATGTTCAAACACACAAAGAACCTCCACAGATCACCTTTAATAATGTCACTTAAATGACACTGTCCAGATGAATATCAAATGTTATATCCTTTCATCAAATATCTTGACCAGTACCAATGTATTTCTCCATTGCAATTGCTTTAATCACTTTGTTCTTCATCTCAAGTCTCAAATGTGATTGGAATTGTGTAGCTGTTTATTGGGCGTATTTGTTCACAGAAATGATATGAGCTTGACTGTTCCATGTACACATGTCCATGGACACGAATCACCATGTGCTTGCTGCCTTCACTGGAATCACAATATCCAAAAGCTGGCAGAAGTGTTGAAACCACAGTGAAACGTCCAGCTAAAGCTACACAGCTACAGCCACAATCATCCACATGATTTTGCTGGAAATAAAAACACACATATGCAGCTTCAACGTCGGAGCTTCAGCCAGAGTTGGACATCAGGAGATTTTTTCTTTTTTTTTTCTTTCTTGCAGCAGAGAGCCAGCAGCGTTAGCTCCACACAGCCACAGCCCTGAAGTCACACGGGACTGGAAATGTTATGCAACGGTTGTGATGAACAGAGCTGAGCTCTGCTCTCTGTGCACGCTTAACACCCACGGAAAATAGCAGGGTTCCCAAGCAGCGCGGGGAGGCTGTAAATAATGCATGTCAGGACAAGAACGCGCGCGCACACACACACTCGCGGAGCCTCCCTGCCTTTTTAAAATGAGTCGACTTGGAAACAAAACCATATAATTTAGGATATGGTGCTTCAAACTGACTCTGAGAATGTGATTAGAATGTTCTTCTCTTACGGCTAGGCTCCAAACATCTTTATTTTAGTGCTAAATTTCCACCATGCGAATGCATACACAATTCAGGACCCTTTTTTTTTTTTGCATTTTAAAATAAGGCGGCTCGGGATTTGGTATTGGTCGGTTGGTTATTAAATAATTCAAACATGTAGGCTGTGGACTACAGTGCACTGCTGGGGGTTATGCTTAACACTTTTTTGTTGTTGTTAGTAATAAAAAATAATGCACAAAATGATTTTAAGGGTGCTGGAGCAATTGATCTGATTTCCATAAGCTTTACAGTCATATAATAACAGCGGCTATGTTCGTGGCCGAAGACGGGTCCACGTTTCCACATCAGCAGGCCTGCATCTGTCTTGTAGCACGATCAAGGCTTTGTCAATATAGTGACATTACTGGGTTAGCTCGGATTTGGGTTAGAAATCATATTCAGCTAAATAACTGTGTCTGATGCTATAAATAAAATGTCGGAAGGTTGTGAGTATTTTTACAATCGTTTTTTTTTTTTTTTTTTCCCCCTGAGCCAGACATATCCAGGTGCAGCATCAACACTTACTTCACATTACCTACATAGCAGAGTAAAAATACAAATTTTTCATATGCAATTGCATGTAAAGTTTCCTAGATATAGATTTCTGTGTTTTGCAACATTGCGTTTACAGCAAGAATCGGTAGTTGTATACAAGTGCACGATGACGCTGACAATTCTTCAAACGTCGGACCAGTTACAGCCATCAGACACACTCCAAAAAGGGGAGCAAGTGTAGAATTCTCCAATTGAGCTCAACGTTGTGGCTACTTTAATATTCTACGGGTGTGGAGACGGGTGGTTGCCCTGAGCAGCTGGTGGAACATATTGGTCCAAAGTTGCGCTTTATGAAATACCCTCACCTTATGAACCTTATGGATGTTGCTGATATATAAACTGCCCACATGCTTCTGGAGTTCACTGTATCTGTACTATATAAGTGAATCCACACAGCATACACTATATTTGTAATTTTGTTTGGTAGATAAGTTGTGTATGGTTCCGCCATTACAGCTTTAAAACATAATTAATGAATTACAAAGTTAAGTCAACCAATTCCCAGTGTGTACCCAGTAATTTGGATTTTTCTTTTCTTTTTTTTTTAGCGCTCTACAAGTCACCCCAATGATTTTTGTGCTTTTGTTGTTTGCTGAAGAGGCACATTTACAATGCAAATGTCATTATCATCATTAGAGCCAGTCATCAGTGTGAGCAACCGGCCACAGCCACGCCAACAACAAAAACAACTCTCCGGCTGCTCCAATTAGCTGTCATTAAGTCCAGAATCCCCGAGCAATCAGCCTCACGCTCATTCACTCTTTCGCTCACACACACACACACACACACACACACACACACATGCACGTACAGTATATTTACTATATGAGGAAATGAATAAACATGTCGTATTTTCACAAAGACACAAAGCTGGATGGACTGCGCTACTGACACGGGCCCTTGGAAGTCCAGTTAACCCGCCCGTATACTAAGTAAGTGTCAACTTACGAGTGCTAATTTAATTGGAAATTAGTTTCAGAATATTAAACACTGAGGCATAATACGGTATTATCTGTCAAGATAAGGGCCCTAAAGTGGCTTTCATTACCTGATCTCGGGACCCCGTCTTAATTAGGGGTCATTCCTACATTAAATTGCGTTTAATCAAATTACCAGACAGCAAACCAGGGACTGAGCAATGTTTGTTCCAGCAGTAGCTGCAACCACAGAAACATACTTAAATAATTAACTTACCAAGAAAATGGTCACAGATTAATTTTCTGTTGATTGAACTATTCGGTTACTCGATCGTTTGCAGTGCAAAAAGGTTAACGAGGTTGCAGTCGATGTATTCTTAGCTGCTGTTTTCGATCATCAGTTCATCTACACCAGGATTCTTGGTTTAAGGTTGGGAGAAGGGCTGTGCTGGTCTCATACCACAAGAGTTGCAAAATCAAGCCCAATTTTCAGACAGATGCAGTCTTGTATGTAACCTTATATTTGGATATGTTACATTTTAAGAATACGCCGATCAGTCATAACATTGTGACCAAATTCCTAATATTGTCTCTAGGTCTCCCTTGTTCCTCCAAAACAGTTGTGACTCATTGGAGAATGGACATGGGTCTTCAAACGTTTCTTAGCCGAACATTGCATTGCCACAAGATGGTTAATGTTATTTACTTCTCCTCTAAGTGGTCATAATGATATGCCTGATCGGTGTATAATTCCGTACGCTGCAGGATATTACATAGATTATCAAGTCAGATCAAGGAGCACCGGATCCACAGTCAAGTCTTGTGGGTGGCGATAATGTGCCCGCGAGCTGGTTTGTGTCACTCCAGTCAAATAAGATGTAGAACAAAGGAGACAAAGAAAAAACAAAGGAGGAAGAGGAACAACTTCTTGTAACTTCTTGTAACAGGTAGTATCCTGGCTGACATTAGTTTAGACGGCTAGAACGTCTATAGTCTCTCTCATTGTTTGTTGCATTAAACGGGTTTGGTATTACTCGCTATGAATCTTGGAGGCAGTTACGTTCCGGAACTGGACGTCTTCGCTGATGGTTGTAAATTCATGAACAAATTGTACTAAAACTCTTGAAATTTGAGCCTTTTGCATTTTAATTTGAGTCTTGGACAAGGAGTTGTACTTAGCCCAAGTCTGACTTTTCATTTGATCCAATGAACTGGGGTCAGATTCAAGTAAGCAACCAAACGCACACATATACGCAATACATGTCCCTTACTGTACATATGACAAGCTTGACTCTACAGTATATTTAAGACTGCAGAGACTGCAGAGAGCTCTGCAAAGTCCCCAGTGATTCTACCCAGAACTGGGTCGCAGTTGATAATTTTATCTAGTCCAGCCCAGGTACGCAAATGACTGGTTGCCGCCTTCACACCGAGTTATCAGAAGAGTACTGGATGTCATCCTGCATCATCGCGGCCGCACGGATGTATGTTGGGAAATCACATCAGATCAAATTCCGGTAACTGACAGCGGGACCTGCAGCGTTTTTACCGCGTCTTATGGTCGCTGCTTCCTTGCGTGACATCATGCAAATGAGCGGGATGAACGGAAAGAAATGTGACATGGGCGGTCATTGTGCGGTTGCTGAGATAATTGGTTTAATGAAAAGCTGTCAAAATAAAAAAGGAGCAGGTCTCAAGCCACAGCACAGTTTGTTTTAGGATTCATTCATTCATTCATGCTGACAACAGGGGTTAATGTTTTTAGCACGGCCCGGAACTCATGACTGTTCATGCTGCGCAGTATTTATTTGTAACAGAATTCAACAATGTATATTATCTGACTTATATAAGACAGAGCTTGTTTCTGTGCTCTGGCTTATAAGTCATTAAACCCTAAAGCTGTTTAGGGGTCTTTTTTTTTTTAATTCCCAAAAGAACATCCCCAATTTTACCCATTAACGACTCCAAAACTGGAAGGCCATATAGACCGACCAGATCAGAGCTAGTCTCATAATTGTTTGTGAAGGTTCTCAGTCATCCAGGTGAAGATATATCCAAATAAGGGTCAAAAAAGGCAACTGGACTTGTAAAGTTTTTTGAGAGGACGTTTCACCACTCATCCGAGTTGCTTCTTAACATTCAGTTCAGAACTGAAGAAGCTGGTGAAACGTCTTCTCAAAAAACTCTACAAGTCCAGTTGCCAGAGTGAAAAAAAAAGAAGGAAAAAAAAAAAAACTTCAAGAAACATTGACATATTTATCCAAAAACACCACTGGACTTCTTGACGACGTTTCGCCACTCATCCGAGATATGGTCTGCCAACTTCACTCAAGAAATTTCACCCCCATTCACACCTTGAAACTGGAGTCTCGGACAAACAGCCCCCTCTTAACGAAAGGTAAGTATCTAGCTGTTAATGGACACTAGTTATGCATGTATCTGGCCATGAACGTACACTATTCAAGCAAGTTTCCGATGGGTAACTCCCACAGATGTTCTCAGTTAAACCCCAACTCCCCCCAAGTCTTTTGGAAGTGAACAAGCTATATGGAGGAGTGGCGGAACATCTTCAAGAAGCTCTACGTCACACTTGGCAACTTCAAAAAATATAAAATATGAAGAGTCGTGTGAAAGCAGTTATACATACTTGTTAACATTTTTTATAAGCCATGCAATTTTTAGTATACACGTTCCACTGTTATGTAAGTGGCATATACAAAAAAAAAATACAAAATACCCACTAAGTCAGGGGTTCAAATATCTCACACAAACACACATAACAGTGAATTCTCCAGATTCTGAGTAAACACCGGTCCCCCAAAATGAGTGCTTCTTAAATTAATCATCCTAATTTATGTACAAAATGCATGTCAGTTATAAGAACAACAATGTGTAACACACACCTAATGAAGTTCCACTGTGTGTATTCACAGCAGGGTCTGATAACGCATGAGTCCTAACTGACCAAATCGAGTTGACAGAGATCGATACAAGGACTGGCTTTGTTGGAAACGGATCACCCGATTCTGTGCACGCGTGTCTCTGTGTGTGTAATAATATCAGCCTTTGCACAGGCCACATTATCCTTTAGTGAATCTGTCACTTCACATTTTGTTTAACACAAAGCTGAGGACTCTCTCTCTCTCTCTCACACACACACACACACCGGGCAACGCACACAAGAAGAGAGCGAGGCAGTCAGTAAACCAGTCAGTCTGTTGTTCATTAGAGGTGTAGTGAGACTTTGACTCATGCATTTGCAGCTCCATGCTATGTGCCCTGTCGTACAACATGATACTAAATTATAATTCCCGGTTGCCACAGAGAAAAACTAAGCATGCTCTTTTAGTTTCAGTCCTCCTTGTGGAGAAAGAGGAAAAAAGAGATCATTTGGTCAGACAGAAGAACCATTCCAACACATTTAAGCGGAGATTATGCCTCTGCGGGACATAGACGCCGTAACCTACGTACGTAGCCTACACCAGTGCGAGACTTTTATACTTGTGCGCTCGTTAGTCTGGCTCGCTCCGTAAAAACGCCACCCGAACGCTAGTCGGCAGTGTGTCCTTTTTTGTCAGGGAGGTTCCTTTTTGTTTCCACTTCCCGCTTCAATTTCAACAATAGCGATTGAAACTTTAGCTGAAATTTGCCCGAAGACGCGTCATGCAAATGTTTCTACCTTCGAACCTCCTCAGTTAACCTTTCATGGCACCTTAACCGTAACATAGTTACATGTCTCGGGAGGTGCATGTCAGACTACGGCGTTAGGGTCCGTGTGGGGTCCGGGCTGTCGCCACAGCTTTGGCGTCAAATTGGCGTAGAAGCATAAACTGTGCGTAAGTAACAATTTTCTAAAGCAACTCTGGCATTAGCTCCTCTCAGGATCCCTACTGCCTTTCTCCAAAATACTTTTTACATAGAGTTTGCAGTCCTTAATCAGTCAGGAATGCCCAATTCACAATGATACACTGGGCTTAGAAATGGGTGATGAGTAAACACTCAGAAAAACATCATCACATTGTTGAGAAATCACTATGGTAGCATTCCAGTCTTTTATTCATGGCTGCCGAATAAAGGAGGCACCTGCCTCTCTAAGGTGTGTGATGAGGACTGGCGGTGAAGCCTTGGCTGGTGGTGCTGGTAAGGCAGACCAGTGATGATATGATGAGAGAGAGAGCCCGCTGAACTGAATGTGACGACAGGAGGTGCGCTTCGCCGGCCAACGCTACAAACCAGCCCAATCTGACGACCAAATTGGCACGCTATTAATAGGCCTGGGCACGCGAAACGACGCTTGAGAGCCGCCAACAAGCCTTGAGGAATAGTAAGCGTCGTGCACATGTGAGATCAGTCATGTTAGAAGCATTACGGACAGCAGATGAAGGCGTGAGAGATTTTTGCAATGAAAAAAGACATGTTTACGTGCAAAGGATTTTGCGAATCTGTTAGTGCTAGCTGGTATAAGCACGAAATCAGTCACACTGGCTTTGATTAAGGTTCATGGTGGTGGAACGTGTTCAGTCTTTCCAAAACATAAGAACAACCATCTGATCTGACACTGAAGTGTTTGGGCATAGAGGGTTTTGCCCTTTGGTTGATTCTGCTGGTGGGTTTCCCTTCAGCTTCTCAGTTTCACCCTACCCTCACTATGAGTATTACTGTTGCAACTTTTCACAGTTATCGGGTAGTTTGCAAGCAGCTGAGGTTAATGATATTATACTCTACACAAACATTGTTTTTTTACATGGCAGCTAACCGCCCTTATTTCTAACCTGACACCATTATCCCACGTGGATCACATACATGCAGGTCGAATGGGCTTTATGCACAGCCACACATACAGGTAAGCATTTACATATTGGAAACAGTAGTTTTGTTTCTGGAGTGGTTTTATTTTCCTGGCTCCATCCTCAAAAAAGGCTTTGTGAACCCTAAATTATCATTATTAATATTATCACTACTACTACAAATAAGAATTACTGTATAATACTAATAATAATAACGATAGTAGTAGCGGCAAAAACAGCCTCTCCTCATAAAACAGATGTTATTGGCGCAGTTGGAAACCCTGGGATGTTTTGGCCCTTGGCTCGGCATGGTGCATAATATTTGGCCCTTGGGTAAAATTAATTGGGCGGCCCGCAGTACTGTATATGCTGTTCTAGTTAGCATTGCAGAAGAGGTTCAAAAATCAAAAATCGATGAATACTACATTCCCTTGCTTCCTCCAATAGATCCCTCTAGGTCAGATGGAACTTAAAATGAAAGGTGGTGACGTGACGCAGGACGGACAGCGTGAGAAGTTGTAGGAAAAGTTTAAATCTCTTACCTTTTGAAGCCCAACACATGCGTCGCATAAAGCAAAAAGAAAGAGACAAGACATTTAATAAGCGTTAATATTAAGCTTTTATGATCACTTTTTTTTTCCACAAAGAAAGCAATATGCTTCGACAAAAAGTTGCACATGGTTTCAAAACCCCCGTCAACAAGAATCGCGACAGAATACGATGCATTTGGTGTTTTCACTTTAAATGTAGCTTTTGCCCTGCAGGTTACTCTTGCTTCAAGCTAAAATAGATTAACCCCAGCTTTTTGAAGGCCCACTGCTTCTTACAAAAGACATGCATCCTCTAAATCTGTAAAATAAAAAAAATAAAAAATAAAAATTTAATGTACAGTTGAAGTTAGAAAAGCACCCTATTTTTTTTACTTGATTTAAGTGGTTTTGCGTGTGAAGCATTAGCAGGTAAGACAGCTTTACTTAGCCACTTTGGTCGCAAAGCACGTTACCAGGAAAAGACACAGAAGTTGCACGCTAACAGAAGACAACATTAACGGTAAACCACCGGCACACGAACTGTAACATACTCCAAGTGGACATTAGTGTAGCGCTGCAGCCAGCCGTCCATCAAATTAACAAACTAATACCCTAATCCAGTCAGCCAGTAAGTAAACAAATAACGCTCGGCATACGTGGTGCATCTAAAACAGGATGAGTGACACAGGGATCACATCTGAAATAAGAGAAATAAGAAAAGCAAAAGAAAACAAATGGAATACCTAATAATAAATAATAATAAGACGTGTAAGTAGTGTTGCATGTTAAAACTGAACAAATACATCCTTTGCAAACATTCTGCCAATAGTGAAGCTAGCGAGGTAATTTACCCTGAAAGCTACTGGCCTGTCCTGAATCCGGTAGAAGGTTACTGGATAGAGGTTAGGTCAATACAGGGTCACATAAGACACAGTCAGACAAACATACGGAAACATATGGATCTGCACATGGCGTTTATTCACAATGAAGTTTGACTGTCATGTTTCTAGGAGAGTTTCTAGGAGATATAAAAAAAAACAAAAACAGGAGGTGGTCGGGAGATGGCCTCGAAATCAGTCGGCGGAGCAGCACTGCATCCTCAACCGGTCCCTCGGCGGACCATTTAAATCACAACATCAAATGAAATCAGGCTAAGGTTGCTGCGTGTCAGGGCTCTTAGTCCCGCTCTATGTGTTTAAGTATATATTAATGTCCTGAGTGATGCAGTGACCCTGTCATACTAAATCTACTGCTCCGTGATCACACGCCTTGACTCAACACCGTGTGGGTTTGGGTGTGTGTGTGGGGGTGTGTGTGTGTGTGAGAGCCTTCAGAATGACACATGGTAGAGTGCATGCACCGCTCAAAAGACTGTTAACCTCAGCCTCTTCTGCTGGCGCTCCACCAGAGAGAAGGGGAAAGGGAGAACGCAGGGATGATGGAATGAAAATGTGAACATAAATACTTTAAGTAAGTATTTTGAGATTTGAAAAATACCCGCAAAACACAAAATGTGTTGGGGTCACATACGGACGTTGTGCGGTGTAAGCAATGCCACATAAGCCAACTCAAACTGGTTGTAAACCTGTTATGTAAAAGCTATTGGGGAATTTCTCCACACCAACTCTGAATGGAGGACCGTACAGCAGATAATTATGAGAACAAAACGCGAGTGTTAATTAATCATCTTCTGTAACCCCCTAGTAAAGTGACACATCACACTAGTTCTCTCTCTCATGATTTATCTGACCTTCAATTACCCTTTGGTGCGCCCCGAGGTAAAATGAAGCATCTTCATACAAAGCTAACCAGTAGAAGCAATTTTACTGATGCACAAAAGAATGATTCATCAAAACAGCATCTCCGAGTCTGTTCCCGAGTGACTCATCGTCAACTGCTGTGAGGTCCTCTGCTCAGAATTATTCAGGATCTAGTCATTATTTACCATTATCAGGACATTCATGACTACCCGGGTTTGTTTGCATATATATTTTTTTTTTGTCTTTGTATTTGAAGCCTCTTGGGTCAGTAAACAACAAGTCTGGCTGTTCGCGTCAACTCTACGCTGATGATACTCAGCTGTACTTGACCCTGACATTCACCAGGAAGAAGAGCCTTGAGTTGCTCCATGACTTGATCTAAAAGCTTGGATGGGATGGATAAGTCAGCTTAGCCCCTTGCCTACTTGGGTATCTTGGGGTTTTGTTTGACTCAAAAGTCAAATGAATTCCATTCATAGCGTCTCATTCCTCCTGAACACTGTGAATCTGCTCAACTTCTTGCAACGCAAGTGCAAATTGTGCAAAATGCATCAGCAGGACTTCCAACGTGAACAAAAACATAGGAAAGGGTCTTCATGATGGAAAGGTGCAATGGGAGATTGGGGGTCTTATTCCAAAGCTGGAATTGTCTTTTTAAAAGTAGACTAAACGTGTTATAGATTTGATATTCATATTGAGCATGTTGGGTCAACATTGACTGTTAAGATATGCTATAGAAATACCTCATTGATTAGTTGATTGATTGACACTGCATTGTGAAGAGTTATACCTATCAACATTGTTAAAGGGGAACTACTGTTTTTTAGAAGCTGGACCTTATTTCTAGTATAAAATACGATCCCTTACTCACCCATATAACTTTTGTATCATTTGCACCCGTTTAGAAAAAAATTAGATCAGCACATATCCATATAGTGGGAGTGACTGGGGCACCGAGATGCAGCCTCTAAATAACGCATTATCTGCCATGAAACTCATTCCTTTTACCAATATTTTGTTATGATACGCTAGCACTATTCCCTGTTGAGTCTGGCGTTACCTGTTATCATCATCCGGGGTCTGTAGATTGACCTACAGACCCCGGATGATGTCCTCTGACCTGGATGACGTCATCTCTCTGCGGCGCGCGCACCCACGGTGGTCAGGTTGTTTGCCGGTAATTTAATTTCGTCCACAATCGGAAAAATATATTAGAAGATTATTCAGCCATGTTGCAAAAAATTGCAGTGAAATTAATGAGTTTCACGCCAGATAATGCCCACATACAGCTCTGATTACTGGGTAGTAGTAGTACAAACATTATCAAATAAGGTTATCATTGACCAATTTTCAGTTCCATAATATGTTACGTTAAGGAAGTAATGTAATTTTTGTTAACATAATTCAACATAGAACAAATCCATACAATATGAACATGGCAGACTTCATTTTCACGCAAATTACAAAGTTCTGTCGAGATTTATTCAAACCACTAGAGGCAACGAACTTTGCACTTGTGGGTAGAAGTTGAAAATAAATTAAGAAACCGTTCAACTGTTCCTGTGCGTGGCGAAAGTTCACGCCTGCTTTAACTGCTACAACATAATAAGAAACACGGATAAGTGTAATAAATTGTGACAAACGACGCACCGCTCACCGGTTAACAACGCGTTATCTTATACACATGTCAAAGTGTCTGCTATGAAGGATGCATCACCCTGCCCACACACAGACGCACTTGCAGGGTATTTTGCATATTGTGGTGCCTGCAGCCAGCAAATTAGTTACATCTGAAACAGTCTAATTAACCCAGAGGAGCTTAACCCACTTATCACAGCCAGCAGAGAGTGAGACACACACACACACACACACCCAAAGACAGAGAGTGACACACTCGGACTATCTCCTTCACCGATTGATTTGTCTCATCGCGCGACTTTTGTGTGTTTGTGGGCCTGTGTGTATTTACTGTTTTTCGGTCTGATTGATTGGCTTGTACAAAGCCTGGCCTTCCTTGTCACACACTACTAAAACACACACTTATACACACACGCACGCACACAAGGCAACAGCGACACAAAGTAATTAGTGCAAAAAAAGCATAAAAAATAAGAAGGGGAAATGTTCCTCTCATAATGTTTATATTTTTCCATCTGCCATGCATCCATGTAAATGAGAATGCACTAATTTGTATACAGACTCGGGGCTAATTAGCTATAACTAATAATCGTCTGGGCGTGGCATTCCTTGCTGCAGATGTTCCTTCTCCTAACTGCACATCCGTCTTGATTTTATGTCGATTCATATTAATTTGTTCATTTGCTGATACTTTGCAGTGTTTCCCTATCTTTATCTGGATCATGTATTACTATTCTCACACGCCCATGCCGCACTAGCGACAATAAAGCCAATAAGTAATTCATATTTGCTTTTTATGTTTGAAAGAGACAAGGAAAGCAGACAGTTCATGAAAAGCCTGATGAACGAACGGTAACTATAGCAACTCACTGACCAGTGACTTTATCTTTAACCACCAAACTAGTGCCAAAAATGAAGCAATTGGCGAAATTAACTCCTGAGATATTAATAAAAAATTCTGATAATCTTTACATTGAGTGCAAATTTAAAGAGATTCCCTTAATCAAAGTTTTGAAATTCTTCCTAATTGTTGAATCAGGTTGTATCACACACTTTAGCAGGGACTAAAGCTGCCCAGGACTTAAATCTTGGTGTTTCAGAAACGCTGCAGTGCACTGTGAGTGCTCATAATGTTTTGGCTCACTGGTATAGGTGAGTGAGAAGTATGATGTTACACTGATTACATAACAGTTCTGGTATGACTTTGAGATTTAGCAGCGATGCGTTCGGACTTAGCCGCGGGCCCTGTGTGCCCTGGCGTTGATCCCTGGCAACAGTCACGGGTAGACGTGTTTAGAGCTAGCTGCAGGTCTTGTGTGGCTGGGTGTTAATCCCTGACAGAAGTCACAGGTACAGTAGATGGTCTATTTCATGCCAGTTGGACCCTTAGGTGTAGCGGTATCTTGCTTCAAAGTGCTGGATGGAATGAAAGAAAAACCTTTTTCTTTAGCAGCCTGGCCGAAAGCAGAATTTAAATAAGGGGGAAAATAAAATAATCCCCCTTGGTGTCAAATAAAGTAGCAAAGTGCGTCTGCCTTGTCTGGACCGGGTGTTGTTTTGAAACTGCATTTACTCTCTGCAAGATCTGATGTCTGGATAGTGCTCCGCTGATGTATCAAACAACACAAGGAGCATATCTGTGTCATAGGAGTTTTGTCTGCTTTTGCCATTTGTCTGCAGAAATAAAGAAATGTAACCAAAGTACAAAATATACAAAGTATACACCGTCACAATAATGAAACTGAGGTTTATTAAATGGACTGCAACAATTTGAGACAAATATTGTCAGGCTGACAGGTTAAGTGAATTATACTGATCATCTTGTGACAATGCTCTGCTGGGAAACCTTTGGACATGGTATTTGCGTGGATGTTACTTACAAATGTGCCACCTACCTAGACCTGGCCAGGCACCCCCACCCCGTGGCAATGACACTCCTTGATGGGAGCAGCCATCCTCAGCAGGATGCAGGGGAAAATATAAAAAACAGCACAAGGTGTTGACCTGGCCTCCAAATTCACTAGATCCCAAACTGATTAAGTATA
>JASGAT010386643.1:0-21221 GCA_030220025.1 Chelon auratus
TTATTATTATTAATAACGAAGGTTAAAATACGGGAGATTTACGGGAAAATACTAATATACAACAGGAAAGATGGGTAAAATACGAGACTTTCCCAGCCAAAACAGGATACTTGACAGGTAAAATCAGATTGCCTATTCTGTGGTATATTCTGGAATCATTATAGATAGTAAGTTACAGAGATAAATTAGTTACAGAGTTAGATAACACTAGATTGGTAGATAGACATAGGTCCTATGTACCCCAGCTTCATCTGTGCCTCTCAGGGTGGTTTCTAGCCTCGAACTTTGACTCTGAACACTAACACTAATTGTACATAGCATTTAAAACATACACATAGTCTGATAGCACCCTCTGATACAGTATGTTAAATAATAGGTTTAGGGTACAGAGAAGCAAAGTCTGGCAGTGTGGGACAATATTTGGGAAAAATATGATATATATATACCAATGGAGACAGAAAAAGAAAAAAAATGGATGTTGTTTGAATTGTGGTCATGAAAGGTTTGTCAAGAATCCAGTGATGTTTGATGTAAAGACAGTAAAAAAGTAATTGGTTTTTCAGGAATTAGCTACCAGATAGAATAAGGTCAGAATTCGCGAATTTGCGACGCACTGCTTCCGCTCAGACTGCAGCTGAAATAACGCATGTAATACTCCAATGTCGGTTTGTACACATTCAGTACATACCTAGGAACATTTTGCAAGCACTAGTTTCTCATAGGACCAGTCGGAGTTCAAAGCACAAACACAAATAATTAATTTTGTATATAATTGTAAATCAAATCAGGCGTCAAGGGGTTAAAAGACAACCTGGCGACATCGCTCCCCTCCTCCTACCTGAGCACAAACCGGATTCAGGTGCTCAGCAGGCCAAGGGAGGAGTGACCAGAAGGAGACAGGAAGCAAAGCTGCACGTATCAGTCTTGCTGAAATAAGCAGAGATGTCCCGGAAAAATACCCGGAAAATTGACTGGTTGGCAGAATTTGATCCAAAACCTGTATGTATCTTTCTGTATTCATGGTGCCTTCACAGATACCATGGGCACTAACACACCCCTGTATCATCTCAGTTGCTAGCTTTTGAGTTTTGCGCTGATAGCAATCCAGACGGTCCTTTTCCTCTTTAGCCCTGAGGATACAACGTCTATCATATGCAAAAACAGTCTGATTCATCAGACCACAGCACACTTTTCTACTTTACGTCAGTCCATCTCAGATAAGTAGCAGCGTTTCTGGGTGTTGTTAATATATGGCTTTTGCTTTTCATGGTAGAGTTTTAACTTGCACTTGTAGATGTGGTGGAGAAACTGTATTAACGAACAGTGGTTTGTCTGGAGTGTTTCTGAGCCCAACTGGTAATATCCTGTACAGAGTGACATCAGTTTTCGATGCAGTGTCAATCGAGGAGTAGAGGGTCATGGGTACATGATGTTATGGACTGTAGAGGATGAAATCCTTAAATTTCTTGCAATTCAGATACATTATTTTTAAATGGTTTGCTCACAGAGTTGCTCACAAGGTGATGTCCCTCAACCCACCCTAGTTTGTAAATGAATGAGCCTTTTGGGGAGCATTCCTCAACTTTCCCAATCTTTTGTATCCCTTGTCCCGGCTTGTTTGTAACGTGTTACAGGCGTCAAATTCAAAATGAGTGAATATTTACAACGAAACAATAAAGTTAATCAGTTTGAATATTAAACATCTTGTCTTTGTAGTGTATTCAATCGAATGTAGGTTGAAAGAGACTTGGAAATCATTGAATTCTGTTTTTATTCATGTTTTACACAACGTTCCAACATCATAGGCAAGAAACAACAAACCATTTCCTCTAGGTGTTTCAGCACCAGATCTAATGCTGATGTTTGCCAGCGATGGATTTGCTTTGACGGAACAGACGGTCATAGAAACACATCTTCAATATCTGAAGCAGTTTTCTTCCTTTTTGGTATTTCAGTTGCATTGTTTGAAAATGTATATAAATTACTCTGGACGCGGCAAATGTGAATTTGTGGTGTCTCTTTTTATCTGTACACAACTTTTCCTCATTTACAAAAAGGCCCAAAGCTGTAGCACTGATGCTGTTCCTTAATTATTTTCCCATGGTTAGCTTTCATTTGAATTTGTAAAATATAATTGAAATTTAAAGTGTATTGAAAGAAGGTACGGGTGGTGACATAACACTCGCTAACACCTTAGAGTAGCAGAGAAGCAAGAAACCACAGAAAACAAAATCAATCAAGAACCAGTCTGCTACAAAAGGCCCAATTATGGGGAATGAGGCTGCAGTTCTCCCAGTTTGTCCAAACAACCCTGAGGCCAATGTCGTACTGTGGTGTGAAGAGGCAAAAAAGATCATCCTTGCTGTCCCATGGGAGGAGGGGTGTGAACGGGCCTTTGAAAGGAAGAGCGCCAAATACCAAAACCTTCTACATGAGTATAGAGGGAAAGGCCGGCTGTAGAGGGTTCCCTGCCCGGTCAGTATGGAGAATGCTCACAGCCATTTTAATGACAGAGAAGGAAAGGAAGACTGCAGCTCGCAGGATGGGGGCAGCCGGCAGCAGAATCTTGCTGGTTGAGGAACAGGAGTGAGGAGTTAAGCTGGAAGCCGGGAGGAGGAGATGGGGCAGTGACTTGGCCACCACTATTGACCCACCATCGGGGAGGGTGTTAAAGAATAGAACAATGAACAATGGATACCACCTGATGACATCCACCCCTCCTGGCCAAGGCTACATTCACCTAAGGTGAATGAAGGAGAAGCATCCGCAGATGTATTCACAATCCAAGCAAGTGAGAACATGAAAGAATGTGGATTTAGTAAGTGTTAAAACCTCCCTTTGCAGTCCACCATACATTATGAGTAAATGTCTTGCATTCAGAATGCTATTGGAGACAAAGAAGAGAAGTATAAAATACAATATAAATATATAAAAAGTAAAAATGAGCCTTCGGGTTGAAATATTATAACGTCTTTCTGTTACAATAGACAATGCAGAGTTCAGTCCAGTGGTTCTCAAAGTCAGGAGTCACAAGATAGACCTGAGGGCTTGTTTCTGTTAAATACTGCATAAAAATTCATCTCCAAGCCACTCGTTAAATCAACCCGTCTGACGAGGTAAAAGGAGAAAAGTAGTATTTTTTTGTTTGTTTGTTTAACTATAACAACTCATATGCAGAGACACAAGCCAGGAATATAGGGAACCATTGGTTAATGAATGGATTGCCACGTAACAGGAACCAATCCCCCTTCTGCAAATAAATGCAGTGGAACACAAGTACAAAATATGCAGAAAATAAAAAGCTAACACCTCAAATTTGTATAGTTATTGTATATTTAATGTTATTTCCAGTGCACCCAATAGTGCAAGCAGAAAGTGAACAGTTTTAATAAAATACTAGTAACTGCTGACTTGCCCTGAAATGTATTTTTTATTGTATTTATTTTTTAAATATGGCAGAGCTTATGCTGACCTGAGTAAAATCTCTAGGATGTGTATACAGTATCCTCTGCTGGCGGTTTCCATGAACTGCAGATGTCTATTAGACGAGCTGTGGTAACGAGGAAATGAAACTCCTTCAGGTGTGTGTCATCTAAATGAAGTGGAGCTGAATGAGGCTGGCTTCAGAAAAAAAAAAAAGAAGACAAATGGCTTTTATCCAGGGATGGAAACTCTTTATTTATTTATTTCGCTTTGCTTTCCTGACAAGTTACTTTGGGTGTGACTGGACTTTACCTGTTTTGATGTCATTCATTTAATGTGAATTCTGCAGAAATGTCTCTCAGGAGTTAAGTTTCATTTTCCTGCAGAGGGTGCAAACAAGTTTCTGAAGTTTATCCAAGAAGCTTCTTAAACAATAATTAAATAAATATAGTGTATTTTACATTAAACGACTCTGTGGGAAGTGTTTGGAGAATCATTATTATTTTTTTAAAATATATATATATATATATATACACATTATTATAAATTAGCTCTTATTTACAGTTAATATGTGCCATCGCCAGTTGTGAGGTGGTTAGCACTGATGCCTCACAGCAAGAAGGTCACGGGTTCAAACCCATGCGGCTGGCCTTTCTGTGTGGAGTTTGCATGTTCTCCCAGTGTCTGCGTGGGTTCTCTCTGGGTACTCCGGCTTCCTCCCACCATCCAAAGACATGCTCATTAGGTTAATTGGTGATTCTAAATTGGCCGTAGGTGTGAGTGTGAATGGTTGTCTGTCTCTGTGTTAGCCCTGCGATGGACTGGCGACCTGTTCAGGGTGTACCCCTGCCTCTCGCCCGATGACAGCTGGGATAGGCTCCAGCAGACCCCCGTGACGCTTAACAGGAATAACCGGGTATAGAAAATGAATGAATGAATGAATGTGCCATTGCTGCAAGGTTCCTTCACAACCTGCATGTCTGTTAGAAATGTATTGAATTTAAAGCTGCACTTGTGTTTATAATAAATAATAATTTACATTTCACTGAGCGACCGTCCAAACGTGACAGGTCAATAAAAATGCTTTAGAACCAAGTAAATAAACTAATAAAATCTGAAGAATTACTTCTCTTTCAAAATAGAAAAAATATCTTCACAGATTTGGATCTTCTTCAAAGTCATCAGGAATCATGCAAAGAAAATCTTCGAGGCATGTTGATTTTGCACACGTGGCTTCATCTGTATCGAATCAAGTATTCCGGGTAAACCTGATTTGGATCAAAAATAACAAAAATCGTGGGATGATGGGCGTCGTTCACACAGCTGTCGTGAGAATTTTCAAGTTTTCCGTGGTCAGGTTTTTGGAAAGAAGAACGTCCAACAACAAATTTTCCGATTATCACCCGAGCCAGAAATATTACTTTAGTGCTCCCAATGCTCAAACTTTGCGGTCCTCCACCGTACACCGGCAATGGATCTTTGCTGTCCCTACTGTAATTGTCTGCATATGATGCATATCTGGCAAAATATATTCCTGCAGAAAAACAAGGACACTCAAATCAGTTCTGGTGGTGAACAGTTAGACGTAAATGATTAATGTATCTGTTAACTCACCTTTGCCATACGAGCTGCCATGTTTTCCAGCTAACCGTAAATCAAAGTTATACTTGCAAATGCTGTCAACATTTTTGATATCAGTCCCATGAAAGAGCCTTCGCTCTTCAATGTCTGTGACACCTTTAATCCTTGCAAGCTGTATCCTTTTCCTTTGATAGAAACAGAGAAAAAAAAACACAACATTTAGGAATTATGAAAAGAAAAAGAGAAAGACAAACTTAAATACATTTTTACCTGTTGTATATTTCCCAGAGATCCAAATTCTGTATTCTTGTGATGGATACGACGGCCCTGTCCAACAGCCCGTCAGTCTTCACATAATTTGCCACAGTCTGGTACTCAGGGGTGGATTCAGTCAGCGGGATTAACTTTATAATATATCAGAAATATAGGTTTAAGGCTTCAGCTGATACAAGTGCATATACAGTTTGAATTACACTAATGTGCCTAAATTTTAATGAACATTTACATGTCTTACTTACACTGACCATCAACAATTTGTAAAACTTTTGGTTTGTTTATTTTCTATGCATTGTTCACCTTTAAATTTGAAGAAAATTAAACATTCCTTCTTCAAAGTCAAACGGCTAGGCAGGAATTCCATCCTTTTTTTTCGGTGTCAAATCGCTACGCCAACAGATTAGCAGTGTACAGAATTATGTTAAAATAATCAAACAATTACACTTTTACATGCATCTATTGTTTTCAAGAAGACAAAATAATACATCTATGCTTTTCAGCCGGTTTCAAGTTGCTACAAAATGCTAACTGAAAATTAGCTTCTACAGTTTCTGGCTGATTTAATTCTATTAGGTAACACTGGTAGCCTATTCTCTATATTGGAGCCACCTTTTATTTCACGCAAATTTCTCCTTTAATTTCCGTAGTCACACATGGACTTCTTGGATTTATATAATCTTTCAGAAACAAACGCTTAGTTAGTTACAGTAATACATGAGGGGCACAAAAACTGGGGCTGCACAACAGCTAGCTTGCTAACGCTAATTACGTTTAAGCTTGTGGTGCCTTTATTCGTTAGCAGTGTTGTTAGCATGCCATGACTGATTCAAATATGGTGACAATGAGGAGCAAAGATTTTAATTTTGTAACATTATGAAAAAAAAACTTTTTAGCTAAATGCTAATTGAATTGCTGAAACATTTCGCAAATTCTGCTGCCATTTAAGCTCAGTATTCTAAACAAATCGTAGCAAAAATGGAATCTCAAAGGGAGGAATTAAAATTTGTTCATTGCTATTTATAAAAGAGGGCTATACCTACACCTAAAAAATCAATAAATACAACAGTACCTAAAAATACATACATCTTTGCTGTTCTCACTTGTATTTTCATTATCAAGCTAGCTACTGTGTGCGTTGTCTTATTTTTATATACTGTTTGTGATTAAGTGATTAAATTCATGATCCCATTGATGCCACGGCTGTTGATATAAATGCATATATGCAGCAAAACTGAAAGCTCTGATATGGCTGGGTCATCATGAGCCCATATGCTTGTTGTCAATGACTCCTCTGCACAAACTGTGAATCTGTACAACAGCTCAGCTACTGTAGAACGGTATTTAGGCAAGATTACAAATCAGTGTAAACAGACCCTCAGTCAATTTTGAGACAGTATGAATCACTTGCAGTACAGGGCTGTGTGATTCTACAGCAAATCCATACTATATTTGTTAGAACAGCATTTGAAAAGCAGCTTGTAAGAGTTGTATGCATGCTGGCAATGCTGTCATTTGGATGTCAGGAAGAAGAGAGAGTGCAATTTAAAAATCAGAAACTGGATTGCAGTATAGCTTACATTTTAACACCTTATTCAATGAGCAACATTTACTGTGAAGTTTTCTCTTACTATTACCTGATATGGACACGTAGGATCGACTGTCTCCCAGAAAACAGGAGCAGAGCTGAAACAGGAGCAGCTGTGAGAGAAGAAAAATAGGTTTCACTTTCATTTTCAGAGAAATCATACTGAAGACTTGTCTCGTCCACAACTCAGTGTTATGAGTGTCAGTCATAGACTGCAGAAGAGTCTATGATGTGAATTCTTAAGGCCTATTTCACCTTTTTTGGACGTTGAAGCCCCTTTGGATCAGTCTTTCCCTTCCTGTCTTGACATCAGTCAGTAACATTGCTGTAAAGGAACACATTGATCAGTTCATTCGAATTACACGGACCGAGAGCAAGTTAATGTTCACACATACCTGAGAAATCAATCTTTACGTGGCAGCCGGATGAAGATTTATTCAAAACTGCTTTCTGGTCCATTAGATAATATTTGTCAATATCCTTACTGTTAATGGAGTCACTGGGGTAATCCTGTAAAATAGGAACACATGATCAGATCAGAACTTTATGCAATTAAATCGAGTTGACTGTAATCTGGAGATGAGACAAAACTTTTATTTTACCTCAAATTGGTGCCACCTTCCACAATCTGCCAGGTAATACCAACTCCAAGAGGAGTCTGATGTGTCCATCAATTCCTCGTACTCACCGTCCAACATCATGCTGAAAAATCTGAATGAATAAAACTATCCTTCCTCTGTCTGAATTGCTCAGAGACCTATTCAAATAGACGAAAAAGTTTCTATCACCTGAATCAAAACTCATTCGTAGCCACACCTCCTAGAGAAGGCGTTTTACCTCACTGAGCAGCATGTAATTTATTGTGAGGAAGTCCATTCTTGTTTATACACCACCTTGTGGCGAGATTAATAATAATCTGATGCACTTTGTTTCCCCGAAGGCTCAAAAACAAATCACACAGCAAAGGAGTTTTACATTGTATTGTTCATTTTTATTACAGTACTGCACATGTGTTGGCTACATTCATTTTTTTTTTGAATGAATTCGACAACAGGTGCAAAGACAACCTGCTTATTTGATCAGGTGGCAACATCACAGTCTAATGATTTTGGTTTGAAACTAACTTAGAAATTCAAGTCATCGTCAAATCTTATGCAGACTGAAAAAGAAAATAACAAAAACACACATGAGTGACGAGTGAGAACGACATCACAACTTCGTGTCATTGTGACACAATTACAAAACCTTTCGCGGAAAGGGGGATAAGCGAACTGATGCAAAACAAAAATGTAGAAGAGGTAGAAGCGTTTTTAGGAGAACAAACTAAATTTAAAAAATCAACAAAAATGATCTGTAAAAATATGTGTGTAACTAGTGTAATATCAATATATAGGCATGTGCAAATGAGTGAGCAGGAACATGTTTTTGGTTTGTGAATAAGCATATGCATGGCACCGTGGATGTGAAGGAAGGGGTGTGCACCTTTGCGAGAGCCACTCTTAATTTTAACAACACACTGAATACGCAAGCACAGGGTCTGAATTTAATACAAAATTGACACGAAGACTGATCTTCAGTCCTTATTTCTATCCTTGCACGTCACAGAAACATACCAGCCACAGGGTCCCGACTTTGAATGTCCTGTACAGTAGTCAAACTGTGCACAGTGTCTTTATTGTCTTCGTGCTTTTCCAGTTTTTCCAAAGGCACTTTATATGACCAATGATCCCGTGAGGCGCTGGATCTGACCGTGATAAAAACCGAATGCCTCTTAAAGGGCCAGTGTGTAGGATTTACAGCTATCGACAATTATATAGTTTACATTAGCTTATTCTTAGCTAATAAGACTCGATCACTAGCTGCTCACTTAGAATAAGGCTAAGGTTACATAAAAGCAGAGCCTTAAAAGCTAAACCTTTTTGTAAGCTTTGAATAAAGCTAAGATTTTCGTTAGCTTAGCCCTTTTCTAAGCTAGTAGCTAACAGTCGTATCATTAGCTTAGCCTTATTCTAATAGCCAATAGTTCTGTTATTGTTAGCCTATTTATATCATGACTAAACATGAATATCATCTATTAGTTTAGAATAAGGCTAAGCTAATAAATATATAAAATAAAGCTTTTTGTTGGCTTAGGCTTGTGCTAAGCTAATACTAAGTATAAGGCTTAAAGGGGAACTACTGTTTTTTTTACAACCTGGACCTTATTTCTAGTGTAAAATATGAACGTTTACTCACCCATATAACTTTAGTGTCATTTTCACTCGTTCGTGAGATAATTAGATCCGTGTATATCCACATAGCGGGAGTGACTGGGGCACCGAGACGCAGCCTCTAAATAATGCATTATCTGCCGCAAAACTCATTAATTTCGCCAATATTGTGTCATGATACGCTAATGCTATTCCCGGTAGAGTCCAGAGTTACCTGTTATCTTCATCTGGGGTCTGTAGATTGACCGACAGACCCCGGATGATGTCTTCTGACCTGGATGATGTCGTCTCTGAGCGCCGCGCGCACCCTCGACGGTCGGCTTGTTTACCTGTAATTTGCTACCACTCTGGATGATGATAACAGGTAACTCCAGACTCAACGGGAAACAGCATTAGCGTATCATAACAAAATATTGGTGAAATTAAGGAGTTTGCGGCAGATAATGCGTTATTAAGAGGCTGCGTCTCGGTGCCCCAGTCACTCCCACTATATGGATATATGCAGATCTAATTATCTCCTGAACGAGTGCAAATGCCAGAAAAGTTATATGGGTGAGTAAACGTTTGTATTTTATGCTAGAAATAAGGTCCAGATTGTAAAAAAAACAGTAGTTCCCCTTTAAGGCCTAATTTAATAACTAATAGATATGTTTTTGTTAACTTTGAAAAGGGTCTTCATATCTACATAAGAAGCTCTTGCCATCTTTTTACAGTTGCCCAGACTAGACAAACGAAACACTGAAGGGTCTTTAGCAACTTTACACTTGTTTGAATCCAGAGTTACTCCTGCACGCTTGGAAATGGTGGGGCTTTCGTTTGGATGCCAACTTCAACCTCATCGCTGGATGCCACTAAACCCCACACACTTGTCCTTTAAGCTGCTCCTTTACTGATTTCTTCTCATCATCCGATCCTGTATCCTAACATTTCCATGTTGGAGATTCAACCTTTATATATATACTGTATTAGGGCTGTCAAAATTAACGCGTTAACGCGGATTAATCCATGATCCTGATTAATTTGATTAAATATTTTAATGCAAGTAACCCATCTGTAGCGGAGAATGACTCTGACAACGCATTTAGGGCAGTTTGTCCAAATAGATTTAATGTCATGTGACCGCTAAAGATGGAAGACACTAAACAGCACGTTATCTTTATCGGTTGGTTCTGCTGCCTGTCACTACCGGATCAACTGCCCATTTGCGCATGCGCAACGGTAACTCTACTTGGACAAACTGCCTGAAATACATTGCGTTAAAATTTTTAATCAGATTAATCAGGGTGATGAATTAATCTGTGTTAACGCGTTAATTTTGACAGCCCTGATATATATATATATATATATATATATATACACATATGAATATGAAAGTGGATATCTTGTTGTTAGGCATCAGTAGAATTCAATCAGATACTCAGGGTAAATCTGGTTGCTGTCAAAAATGACGTAGATCTTTGGATTGGCCATGTCGTCCACGCAGCTGTCGTAAAAGTTTGTGAAGCTGGCATCCTTGGAGGGCGGTCTGCAGTACATAGGATGACCGACTGTGTATTCTCCAACAAGCACTCTGGCCAGGAACATGGTCTTATATGGTGGCTCAGTAGCAAATATAGGTGGCGTGAGTCCGTGTCTTTGTAAGGTGGTGTTGTGTTTCCCTGTGGTGTGACAGAATTTACTGGAGTATTTGGCATCCCGGGCAAAGTAGCTCCCTGTAGGTAGGATGGTGAAAAGAAACGTTAACAATCAGATAAAAAGAAAAAAAACAAAAGTGCCATCAATTCTTTTCATGGTGTCACAACACAAAGGATCTACCTTTGCCATAGACATCACCATGGCTTCCTGTCAGCCGCCAGTCAAAGTTAAACGTACATATAGCTTGTATGTTGCTGTGTCCCGTGCCATGGAACAGCATTCGCTCCTCAATATCCAAGGTTCGCTTGACTTTTCGCAACTGTGTTTTCTTCCTTAGAGGAGAACCAAGGAATGACAACACAACACTGATCATCGCTTGATAGTGCTCATAACAAAGGACAGTGTGACTGACTTTCGCCGGCAAACACAAACTCGGTGTGGACTCAGATGCCACAGGAAAGTCTATTCAAAGCTATACTCTAAAAGAGGACATGCTTTGTCTGTAATGGGAGTGGTTCTGGCACAGTGTCTGAAAGACTGTAAATTCGTTTAGGCAGTGCATGAAAATAAATTAGTGGAATCAAATTACAATCATAGCAGAATCATCTGCTTATACAGAGCATTGCTGTGGACAATGTACAGTCCACTTTGCGTATCAGATGAAACAGCTATCTACCTGCAGAAGAACTCCCATAAGTCCAAGTTCTGAATCCTCTGGATGGATTTGATTGGATGATCCATTGTCCTTTCATACAGCCTGGCTACCTCTTTAAATTCATATGTGTCTCTGCCCAGCTGGATGAGCTGCAGAAACACAATCACGTAATGTAATTACACTTTCAAGGCTCTGCTGGAGAGTGAAAAGAAATAAAGGAAGATTTTGGTAAACAACTAAAGAATAAGAGCCCAGGTCATTCAGATGTTATAACGCAGCAGAACATCTATTCTGCTGGTGCAGCATAAATGCTAGACATATATAATATGTAAGCTGGTATTGATACAGTGATCATAAAAGCAAGGACTGTGTCTGGCCTTTTTCTTTAAATTACATTTATCCCCTTGCAGATGAAACTACTTTTACTACTAACACTTCTACTGAGTGTCACAGTAAACTTGTAAACTACACAGCCTCCACCGAAAAAGCACGTTAGGGTCGAGAGAAGTGACAAGCTGACGGTGTCGACTGTGACGACAACATGTCTGCAAACGCAGTCAGTTTGTAGAGGCCCACGTGCAACAATTCCAGGAACTCTCCAGCTTTAAGGCTTTAAAAAACAAATCTAACTTTAGCCTTCTCATCACAAAAAAGTAAGCGGGAGAATATGGAATTATGTTACTCACCTGATACGGCTCATCTGTGTTGATTCTTTCCCAGTGACAGGGAACAGGCAAGGCAAGATTATCACAAATGAACCTGAGGGAGTAAGAGAGAATAATCTGTCAGTTATTAAAAGATTGCAAAACAGAGAATGTCGCCTTGCTAAAAGGCAGAAATCATCTTTTTTAATGCCAACTGTTTTGGAATTTCATGCTGGACTCACAGATTCCTAAGATGCTCAAACCCTGACCTTTTTATTTAAAGCAAGGCCCTCTTAACCTTCGAGCATGCTGTCTCACATCACATCTCTGCATGTTTACTACGGCCACCGGTTTTTACCTGAAGCCAGTTGCAGAGTGGAGGGAGCGTTTGATCGGCCGCTGCTTTCCCGTTGTTACGTTTATCTGCCGCATAACTGGAGAGGGATTTAATAAGTGAACAAGTGAACTAAAGATATTTAGATGGACTTACTAACTTTGATTTTGGATTAGGAAACTCGTCACCGTACCCGAGAAGTCCAGTCTGTACGTGTACTTGGCCGTGTAGAACTCCATGACGCCACGCTGGTTTCTGTTGTAGCACTGCTCTATCTGAGCGCTGGTCACAGAGCAGGCGGCACTGGGGTCAATCTGACAGCGGGGAAAAACAGTTAAACAATCGGTTTATCGATAATCAGTAGACAGAAAATAATTCAGAAACTAGTCTGAAAGAAGACTGAGTCAAAGCAGTTTTATCAATAGTTGGCTGCCTTTAAATGTATTTGCTGCTAAAAGCTAAGACACTGAACCCTCAGCTGGCTCACTGGTGTGTGAATGTGCGCGTACTTGTGTGAGCGCTACATAAAAACAAGGCCGTTTACCATCAGTGTTTCACTAGAGGGCATTTATTATAGACAGATGTTTACAGACTGTAATTGATTAATCAAGATAAATGTTAGTTGCAGCTGCACGTGTTGGCAACTAGGTTTGCTGACACGTGCAACTGTTATCTAAAGCTGTCACTTTTGGGAACATGTGATTTTTTTTTTATCATTCTGCTGGTTGCAGTCATAGTCTAATAGTTTGCATATAAATAAACTTTTATAATGTGTACCTGTGCATTGACTGATTTGCACTGATTTAGACTTTAGCTGACACTTAAACCTGCAGACTCTGGGGTTGCAAACACTGCATACATTAAGCCCAAAGGGGGGGATGTGCATTAGAAAGTTGTGGCATCACGTGAACTACCTCAAACATGTGCCACACTCCACACTCAGCCAGGTAGAACCAGCACCAGTTGGGCTCTGAGGTGTCCATCTCCTCCATCTCTGTGCACTCCTCCTCTGAAGCTCTGATGGCTAACATAGCTAAATCTGAAAGTAACAAGTGAAAACACGCCAGAACACACTTAGGCAACTAAAATGCAAAAAAAAAAAAAAAAAATGCATGCGGGGGGCGCCGAGGTTTGTGTTTTATTCCTCGGACAAACCTAACGCCGGGGCGGTGTTTGCTTTTAAACCGTGGCCCTGAGGGCATTTCGTTCTGTAAACAAATTCAAATAATACAGCGACTTGTCATGTCGAGCTAGCTACCGTTAGCGGCTGCCGAAACCGACTCCGGTGTCTTACCAGTTGTCAGCCTCAGTCTCCAAACGCGTCTCCAACCTTATCGGGATATTAATACTTCATACATTATTAATAAAACACCAGCAAAATCACAGACTCGGTCTGAGTTTCGATGACAAAATAGCATTTTCGTCTTCCTCTCTTAGTTGTTTACTTTTATTTCCTGGTTAGTCACAGCACGACGTCAGTACGTCGACGCACGTAACTCCTCCCTCTGATTTTGGAGCGCTGTTGCCCGGAGTTTGTCCCATTATGTGCGCAATCTGTGCAGAAAACACATGTTTTAATTGAGATGAAACAGCAGATACGAAAAATAGTAAAAAAAAAAAATAATCTAGAGAGAGATAAAAGTAGAAGTCAGTGTCTGGGATATAATAGACAGTGGCTTAGCGTTTAAATTGGACTGTCAATGGGCATGTGCTGCAAGAAAGTTCTCGGGGGTGGGGTAATGGGAGGCAACGGGGGTTATTCTACATAATCTGATTCTCGTTCATAGTTTGCTTGGAGTACTATTTCCCATTCAGTTGTGATGCATATGCATGCTTTTTATTGCTCTGTATAGATGCGTCCTATTCATCTTCCAGTGACCTTTGAATGTTCAAAAAAGGGAGGGTGCATTGGACAACCCGAGTTTGTTTGGTAGCCTATCCTACAGGACACACCCCTATTTAGGCTTTTCCTTCAACTTCGCTCAGCCAGTAAAGGAATCTCATTGTCTGCGCCCACTGAGAGCTCACGGGTGAGTTGCATGCATTCGGATCTGTTTTGAGGAGCTAGAAAATCTTATTTTCCTATGATCCTCAGCGCAAATTAATCGAGGCATGTCAGTGATTTGCAGCATTTGGAGTTTGATGCTCATTTCTGTTGGAGGGAATGAGACCTATATAGTGTGTGCTGTGCCGTAGTGTGGACATTATCAATTATATTCTAAATCTGCTGCATAGATGCACGCATGCAAGAGAGCTGAAGAGAATGTAACAGCCACTGCCTTTCACTCGTCTTTATCACATACAGCAGAGGATGACTGAGGAAAATGCCAGAGGGGCCCGTTCTGGAGAGCCTGGGCTGGAGAAAGGGGCTCCCGTGGACGGGGCTCTGCCGAGGGGGAAATGGGCCAACAAAATGGAGTTCTTACTGTCCATGGCAGGAGAAATCATCGGCCTTGGAAATGTTTGGCGCTTTCCCTATCTGTGCTTCAAAAATGGAGGAGGTGAGGAGCTGGGTTTGTTTGTGGGAGAGTCTTAGGGACTTAAGGCTGTCATTGTGTATTTGCATGCCTGCTCATGCATGTTGGTTGCATCTGTTGCGTGCATGAATGAAATCAGCTATTCAGCTATCGTGGGAGCCTGGACAAAATCCAAAAGTAATCAAAAAGAGACTTAACAGGCTATTTTAGATATAATCATCTGAATGAGTTCTCAGGGTAAGATAAGTTTGTGTGTTTGCAGCACACTCAAAGATGCTTTGTTGTTACTACTGGGAGTGTTTGCAGGTAAAATCACTTTATGTTCATTGCAAATCGTCCATGAGAAGTTGAATAATCAGCTTCCTGGAGAAATCAAAGAGGCTTTGTGTGCACGTATACGACATGCTAATAAAACTCGCAATTACTTTTTTCATTGGTGTTTTTGTTTTCAGGCGTGTTCTTCATCCCGTACTTTGTCTTCCTCTTCTTTTGTGGCATCCCCGTGTTCTTCCTGGAGACGGCGTTGGGCCAGTACACCAGTGAGGGCGGGGTGACGGCCTGGAGGAAGATATGCCCCATGTTTGAGGGTAAAAACAAGGTTTTGATGGATTTTTCTTGCAGAATTAGCCCGGCAAGGGATTCAGTTTTGTCCACTTTGAGTATTTAAAAAGAGGAGTAGATCTTACTCGTATCAAATGCTGATGTTTGTCCAGAACTGAAATATAACAGCACATCTCACTGTCAGACCCTGGCAACCAAACGAGTTATGCAGAGATGTTGTGAAATGCAGAAAAAGTAAGCTAACCATGTGGAAACTCACTTGCCCTGCAGGGATTGGGGTTGCATCGCAGGTGATCGTGTTCTACCTGAACATTTACTACATTGTCATTCTCGCCTGGGCTATCTTCTACCTATATAACTCCTTCAAAAACCCCCTGCCCTGGTCCACATGCGACAACGCGTGGAACTCCAGTAAGCCCCTCTGAACACATCTGTACTTCATTGGCCTTCTTTAAGAAGAACCTCAAGACAGATTCTCCCAAACGTTGGTTCACCTCGCTTAAATCTTCCTTTTCTCAATCTTTTAGTGTCGTGCCACAGTCGCCTTGGCGTCTTTGCTAACCCGAAACTGTTTCAGCCCGAGTCCAATTGGTCATTCCTGAACAACTTCACCTTTTTTGACTATGACAGCGAACCTTACTTGTAAGTGGCATCTTTGTTTTTTGAGCTGTGCCAGGTGTCTCAAGTTAGCAGTTTATGACTCACACACACGCACACAGGATAGCAGGTATTCATTAAATTGATGGGATCCACGGAAGGATTGGAACGGCCTTTGTTTTTGGGACACGCCCGTGCTATTATGTGTACCGTGCTCACATCTGTTATTCGTGATTTATCAAGTTTAGGCTTGAAACTTGCACCCAGTACATCTAAAGGACTTCTGAGAAATGAATTTGCTTTATAGTTGTGAAAACAATTAGAGTGTCAAATGGAAGAGAAATGACATATTAAAGTAGTCCTTCGTGGGAAATATGTTAATAATCAGTCTTGCTAAGAGTTGCATGTCCTCATTGTCTGTGAAAGATGAACTGCATTACGAGAGCTTTACTCATAATCTTTGGGTAATATTTCAGTTTTTGTCAGAGCTCTTTACTTACTGCAATTTTTATATTTCCAGCAATCACACAATTCTGACGATCAAGTCACCGGAGGAGGAGTTCTGGACGTGAGAATCACACACACACGCGCACTTGTCTCCTCTAAGCATGACAAACGCTTCGACCGTACGCTTGTCCTCCCCACTGAGCTTGCCTTTGGGTAGAGCATTCCTCAGCATTACCGCTTAATGCTTCCCAGATACTGAAAAAAGGCCATATTTACTCACGGCGAGCTCGTGAGTGCCGTGTTCACTGTGAACCGTCAAAAGGGAACCAAAACCAGACAAGACGGAACAATTGAGAACGAGCCGGTTGCATTCCTTGCGAGCTCCAGGGTGCTCGTGCGACTCCAACCGTGATCAAAGTTCCTCAATTCTCTCTTGCCTTTTTTTATTTTGGGGGCGGGGGGGTGGGGGGGGGTGGTATTCTGTAACCCCTGCTCTTCACATGATGATCTGCTGATTCGATGTGAGAGCAGATATTGGGACATCACTGAGTTACATGATGAGAACAATATGTGCACTTTCCCCTGCAGCTTTCCAAAATAAACTGAACAGTTGTTAACGTAAATTTGTTAATCAGACCTTTGGTGCTTTTCACCTTACGAGAATATGTTTCCACTGTGAGGGATGCAATTAAAAAGGCTGTGTTTACTGCATGTGCTGCTCCATCATCCCGGTTGTTATTTATTTATTTGCAGAGGCTGCATGGACGCATGCACGCTCATATGTCTCTGTTCCCCCGCAGTAATCGTGTGCTGAGAATGTCAGACGACATGACCTTGGGTAACGTACACTGGGACCTGGCTCTGTGTCTCCTGATCGCCTGGGTCATATGTTACTTCTGCATCTGGAAAGGGATCAAAACCACTGGGAAGGTGAGTACTCCTTCAGAATATACCCTCTCTGTGTTTACTTCTGTGTCGCGTGACATATATTTAATAAAGAGGAATTAATACGCGATAATGTGACATGGATGTGACGATTTCAGAATATTGCAAATGTTTCCGTTTGCGTTGCTGGTTGACATTTCTGTGAATGCAATCAGAGGCGCGCTGCAAAAACTTCATCTGCTGCTCAAGTTGTGTTTACTGCCCCCAGTCACCAGCGGTCATTTTGGAAACAACAATACGTACTTGCCGTTGCCAAAGATGTTGTCAAATGAACCAGAAAATCTAAAGGTTTTTTAATTATAAAAAGTTCAAATCAATGTTTTTTTTATGTTATGGGTGAATTAATTATTTTGTACAGCGCAGAAGGAACATTCTTATAACAGCAGCCCCTCCCCTCCATGCTGTATAGCCCCACCAGGCAAGCAGGAAACTGTTGTTTCTTTCAAAAACTTTCTTCTACACATAAATAAATAAATAAATAAATGTGTGTGGGCAAAGTTTGAGCTTGCTTCACCTCTAACGGAACATTTTAGCTCCTTTCAGCTAACCGCACCTAGCTTCAGCCCATTAAGCAAGAAAAAAAACTTTGATTAACTTAGTGTGCGCCTTTAAATGAGGACAAAACTGCAGCAAAACAAAATAATTGCTCATCTTATTGGTTGCGTAATCGTGCATTTAGCTGCTAAAGAACCAGATTCTTCATTTTGGAGGTGGTAGAGACCAAAGTCGCTAGTAAATGTAATACTAGCATTGCTCCGTATATGTCAAGATTATGTATGGAAGCAGCTCTTTGCAACACTTCACGTCACATGTGTCTCGTGTGTTTACATCACTGCAAAACAAATCAACTTTTGCGACTTTAAACAACAGAGCGAGTGTTTGTGTGCGAGACGTTTTGCGCTCACGCGTGAGTCACCCTGACTTGCTTGTATGTGTTTTTTTGGCAGGTGGTGTACTTCACTGCTACATTCCCCTACTTGATACTGTTCATCCTCTTCATCCGTGGAGTGACGCTCCCAGGAGCGGCGGACGGCCTGAGGTACTACCTCCAGCCTGACTTCGCAAGACTCGGCGACCCAGGTGTAAGAACTCGCAATCAGATGTTTTTCTGACAACGTGTGGTCCTGAGATGATTAATTCCAAACAGACTGCAGCCTCTTTGCTGACAGCTGAAATCCACAATGTGAACGATGAGGTCAGCGCTCATCTCCTCTGGAAATCACAACCAAGCCGAGCAGCGCCTGTCTCTCCATTTCCCAACACATGGCTCTCTGTTAGATTCCTCTCCGCTCTAACAGGGTGAATGAAGTGTCCTGTTATCCTCAGCCCCCCTCCCGTCGTTTTCTTTGCCTAGACTCTTGTTTCCGGTCCCAAGACGGAGTCTTAACACGAAAAGCAAACCACGAAGAAGGCTGTGAAAGCAAGTCTTTCCCCTTGAGTAGCATCGTCACGCAGAAGCGCTCTCCGTGGGGAATGTGTAGCACATTTAGAGGATGTATTTACCTGAAAAAATCTGTGGAACTTGCTTAAAAGTTACATCAGTTTTTTATTTAATAAAAACTGTAGACTGTATTACAAAGTAGAAGGTAAATTCTGGGCTGTGCAAGCCAGCAGCATTTGTTTAGTTCATATTTCACAACACATTGTGCAGAGGTTTGAATTGTCCACTGCCTGGGTCCCTCACAATGTATTTCTTTGTTTTTTATCTCCTGAGCGAGCTGTACAAGCCAGGAGCACTTAATGTGTGTTTGCGTGGGATCTTGGCACAGGGGATTGTAACATCTAATCCCGCGTATTAACGAATGGGTTGGTCAGCATGCTTTTGGACAAGGACGCTTAAAAAAAAAAACTGGATCTTGCTTCGGATGGCTTCGCTTCCTCCAGCTCCACCTCCCCCAGCGTGTCTGTCTCTTTTCACAGCATGACTATCAGCTTCAGGGGTCATATGCTAACCCCGCGGGGTCAAGCCTCTGAGCTTGTGCTGGGGTGGAGGGAGGAGGCTTCTCCGATGCGCGCATATTATGTTTGGATGAGTTTCTACATAAAACAACACAATCAAGGAATGATGTGTGTTGGAGGCTCTTGACATTGCCCAGGATTTCTCTGTTGCTAACTCAAGACTCTCTCTCTCTCTCTCAATTAAAAAGCTTCTGCTCCTCTAAAAAAACAGTAAAAACACATTTCTCACGGGGCTGTGGTCCACCATAGGAGTTGTGCACTGTTTGAAGAAAAAAAAAACTGTGAGAAAATGGTTTAAAGTGATATTAAAAGCAGGTGAAAGCAGTCATAGCTGACAGAGTTATGGAATGCCAGATGCTCTGAAACACAGATCTGGAAGCGGATTCTTGCTCTAGCATGCGAGTGTCTGTTTTCCACAGAGTAAGTGCCGGTCGAGCTCTGGACCACATCTGGAGTCTTTTCATTGCGCGCCAGCGTGCGTGCGTGAATCTCTTAGAGCGCTTCAGAGTGAAACGCATGCTTCTAAAGGGCACAACAGCTTCCTCTGTTTCCAGTGTAAGATGTGAAGCTCCTTTGCAGCACATTCAGGGGTTCCATCCGTGACCCGAGCCACAGTTAGGGGCCTGTTTACTGCCTTGGAGCCCTGCCAAGTTTGTCGTTTTTGCGCGAGGGAGAGCAGAGCTGCGATACTTGTAATGTTAACCAGATGCCGTGGGGACTGCAGGCTGCAGACTGTGTAAACAAACCCCCACCTATGCCCACAGTCCTGAATGCGCACCCACTCGCTCGCATAATTCTCAGTTATCACGCAGAAATGACAAAAAAAGATGCATTTCTGTTCCTGTCGGTTTAATTAGCGCATCAAAACACAGATTTTGTATCGTTGTAATTGAGGCCGTGTCATTTCCTGTGAGGCTCCGTGACTTTTTATTGCTCTGCAACAACAGAAGTTAATGGGAAACACATGCTTTGGGTTATTTCAACACTTTCAAATGTTTCACTTTTGCGTTTCAAACATTTCAGCGTGCAATCTGTAACCCCCTCCAGGTATGGCTCGATGCAGGGACTCAGGTGTTCTTCTCCTACGCCGTGTGTCAGGGAGTGCTAACGGCTCTGGGGAGCTACAACAAGTACAACAACAACTGCTACAGGTCAGTGTCCTCACACCCCGGCCTCGTCACACGTGCGCTTTTTCCATTTGTGTGCTCTTTTTAACGGTGCAGCCTCCACTGTTCTGCTGCAGGGATTGCTTGGCCCTGTGCTGCCTGAACAGCGCCACCAGCATCTTTGCTGGCTTCGCCGTCTTCTCGGTGTTGGGATTCCTGGCTCATGACCTCGGAGTTTCGGTGTCCGAGGTCGCTTCAAGCGGTCAGTTTATCACGCATTTTTCTCCCTCTGCATTTTCATAGGCGTTATATATTCTGAAACGTGTTTATTTTTATGCATCAGGGATTTAGGGATGGCGTGCTGACGGCCGCCACCAGTGTCCACAAGATGGCATCTTATGAATGTTTTGATACCACTGAAGGGTTGTGCATTTTCCAGTCATTGTTTTTTCAATGACTTCTTCTTACTTTTAAAATGATTTATTTTTATTTATCAGCATTTTAATTCACCAATTAACTTCTCCTCAGCATGCAAATATGTTTCGGCAAAAATAGGAATACCCAACATAGGACAATGTAATATTTTAACAGTTTTATTAAAGCAGTGGAACTTAAAGTGTAGGTCGAGTTGTCTAAAAGGTTCACCAGAAAAATATCTATCAAATTCAATTTTATTTAGATTTCAAATAACCATCAAAACTGTCTCAAGACACTTCACACAACACACGGCCTGAAGAAAGAGAAAGCACTAAAGCGACGGAGACGTGGGATAACTCTAAGCAGGTG
>JASGAT010386648.1:0-10892 GCA_030220025.1 Chelon auratus
CAGCTCAGCTACACTGACTGGTTGTGGTGTTTGAATGTTTTTATCGGTGTCTCCTCAAATGAAAACAAAACAGAGGCGTGAACAAGCTTGCCAATCTGTCTGAGACACATTCTGATCAGTTTCACTTCATGGACGAATCCAAACATTTGTCGTCTCAACGTAAACCCTCAGTGCTCAGTTATTTACCTGAATGACGGTTCCATATTTGACCACATCTCCATGGACCTTCTTGTTTTCTGTCTCGTTCTGTTTCTGCTCCAGGTTGGACGCGTGCTGTAAGACACAGTTTATGTTCATTAGTTCAAATGTTTGATAGATGACACCATCCTCTTCCTCTCCAGTCTGACTACTTCAGATATTTACAGCCAGGCGTTCACATCGAGGTAGTTTCAGACACATATCAGCTTCTTTTGCTTTTGTCCAAACCAGAGACGAGTCCAGAGCGTGTTTAGCTTAGCTTAGCACAGAAACTGTAAGCAGAGCGAAGCTGTTAGCTTAACGACTGTGAGTGATCTTTCTGGAGACAGACATGGTTTACCTGTAGTTTCTGTAGCAGAACGACGTCGGCGATCTTGTCCTTCTCATGTTTGGCCTGTTTGGCTTTCCAGAACTGTTTCTGAGCCGAGTACCGACTCATGGGACAAACCTTGAACAGGCAGTCTGTGGGAAGAAGAAAGCTACCGGTTACAAAACACACCAGGACGTTTTCAGTGTCACTGTTTCTAAATCTGAAAGTTTGTATTCGGTTTCTTTTTCTACACCTGCTGTGGCTCAATGTGAGAAAAAAATCTAACTGGTTGTTTTGGAAAGTTTAAAGTCAAGATGAAATGAATTATAGGTTCAGTTTAAACCTTTCATTAACAACCACCCTGAGGGATCTGATCACAAGTGTCCAGCTTAAACTACATGATCCCAAACCACATTTGGAGGTGGTCTGGGACACATGTGACCTCCTTCCTTTCATAGTGTGAAGACACAATGAGTCCTGGGTCACATTAAAGGAAGAAAACTAAACACAACCACTATTATAAATGATCATCAGAACAGGAACAAGCACCATAATGGATGTCAGTAAGTGAAATAGCAGCAGGTTGAACACCAAGTCCTCAGAGCTGATGTTAGAGGAAGGAAAAATGTTCAAGTGGAAGGAACTGAGAGACTTTGACAAGAACCAAACTGTGATGGCTACAGAGGTCAGAGGAAGGAGAAGAACCAGAGTGAGGTTCCTGGATGAAGGATCATTGATAAAACAGGAAGTCATTTCAGCCGCCGAACGAGTTCAGGAAAATAATTTAGTGATACGTGTCAGTCATGTGACGGGGCTGTGGGGGACCGAGGACGTTTCTAAAAACAACACAGTTAGATTCAGGTAAAAAACAAACAGATGAAGGAGAAGTGAACGGAGAAATGAAAAGAGAGAACGAGAGGAGGAAGGTCAATATTGACTCTCCTCCAGCAGATCCTGAATCCTCCAACACTGTTGCAACTGTGTGTTTGTGAAGCAAACATCGTTTACCTGGGAAATCGTTCAGTGGCTCATTATAAGGAACTAAACGTTAGTTTAGCTTCGAGGACTGAGCTCTTAACATGAAAACACGACCACGCCCAGAAAATTAGCCTTCATCATGTAATCACTTCAGTCTAATTAGAGCCCGTTCCTTTAGTCAATGGATAAAAGTCAAACATCACAAACACACAAATAATTCACATTTACCATGAATGAAGTCAAAATGTGTGTGGATACATTCTGTCAACAGTCATGTCTTGTCTATTTACATCATAACATTCATTTATTAATCCATCTCTCCATCTATCTGCTTCTATCTAGCATCCATCCATTGTTTCTCAAGTTAATTATTAGAAACAATCAATCAAATGATTTATTCTCTTCTCAGTAGTTTTGAGTCTGGTTTCATTTTCAGTTTTAGCTTCAACTTGTTTTCATTCTATTACTGGACTAATTCTTTAAGCAGTAATATTGTTATGTCTCAGACTAATACATGTGGACAGTCTCATTATGAGCTCGTTGGACACCTGTCCAGCCCTGAACCTCAGTGAAAGCAGACCGAGGCGTCTCAGATGCAGATCAGCGCTGCGATGGCCTCCCGTCTGCTCTGGATTTAAAGTTCTGATCTACTTCTAAACTGGTTCAGACGCTCGACGTCGCTCAGCTCAACAGAGCAGATGGTTTCAAAGCGACAGAGATCCTCAGAGAGCAGCTGCTGGAAAACTGGTCCACCAAGAGCTCTTTGATGACTGCAGCTGGACTCTATTTATATTTGAGTGTTTGCATCTGACCCAGGAACAGAGTGACAGTTACAGGACAAACAGACTCTGAGGGTCAAGCCAACTGAAAAGAGACTGACGGCAGAAGATAAAGATCGACCAATGGGCTGAAGTAGAAATCTAAACAAGATCACGATGTAAACAAGATCTCCATCAGTCTCTACTGGGAGACCTCCACCTTATCTTTGAATCTGAACGTTTGTGTTTTAACACTTTCTGGTATTTCAAGTACCAGTTATTTTAGACTATAAAATAATAATAATAATAATAATAAAAGAGTTTTCAAATTAAAAAAGAGAATTTTCAAAATGCACCTTTCATTCTTTAATCTATGAAACCAGAAAGAGTAAGTAAAGGAGCCATTAGGTTCATATAAAAGCAGAAGTTTTTGATGGAGAAGAAGAAGTAGAAAAGAAAGAAGTTGTTTCCAGTTGTCTATGAAACACTTTTGTGTTGGTCAAACAAGGCTGCTTCCGTAAATATTCATATTAAAATATCAGTAACAACATAAAGGATGTTTTATATTATAACTTTTTTAAAATTAGCAAAGATATCCTGGAAAAACACTAGAAAGTCCATGAAGACGGCCATTTTGGAAATGGCTGCCATAAGCTACTGACTGTAGTGCATGAATAATTCCACCAGGGGGCAGATCTGATTTTTTGTTTTAATATGTGAGTGTGTTCATGCTTCTCTTCTGTTTTTTGTTTGTTTTATTTTCATATTTTTTATCACATGGACGCTGCAGCTGTCTCCACGTTTCTGAATCCGGTTAACGTAATCATCTGCGAACTGAAATTGCTCAGTTCATGAAGAAAATGAAGAAAAGAATCATCCTATCATCGCTGATGATCAGAACAATTTATAACACCGAGTCGTTCTTACCTCTGAACTTCTTTGGAGGATTCTCCAAATCTCCAGCAGCTGGTTCTACCACACAGCGGTCATCCACCAACCTGCAGACACACAAACCAGGATGTGAACACATCATTCATGGGTTTACCCAGAGCTGGAATGAATGTGTTGAATATATGGAGCTTAATAAGAATAACATGAATAACATTTAAATTCATATGAGTCTTGTACCTCTGCGTATTTGTTCCATTGTAGGAAAAAAAATATCTCTGCATCATAGTCCCTCAACCAATCAGAGCAACGAGATGTGTCATATATTGTTCTCAACAAATGATTAATTGCTGTTAACTGTTGGTCTTTTAAATGAATTATACATTTTACAATAATCTAAACTAACCTCACTTCTCCAATTGTGGACATTTAGTTGTAAACTAATTTAGGTGACATGTATGACTACTATTACTCCTCTGTCACCACATTAAGCCCCACCCACAAACGATCTGATTGGACTCTTGAACAACTTTCAACAAAAAAACAAAATGAAAAAAATAATTCACTGGTGGGTGAACAGAAACCCAGGAGAAGCTGATGGTTTACTTTTTAAATTTTTTTGACTTTCTGAGTAAAAATGCTCCGTTCACTGACTTTGGTTTTAACCTCATGTTCATTAACTCTCTTTAAAACAAACAAGCAGTCGCTAAATGCTGAAAGCTGTAATGAAAGAAGATCTAATCATGGTTGGCTGCAGTTTAACGCCTCGAAAGACCTGAATGATTGATAACATCACATCTTTAGTTTAATCTTCTTTAAATGTGACGGCACATCAGTCTCTACTCCTTCCATTATCACAATCAACTGTGACAATAAATGTCATTTCTCTTCATTTAAGGTCAAAGACTAAACACAAGTATCAGAATACACTAAGTAGAAAGGGAAAATAAAAACACTTTTATTGCTCTACATTAAGGAGTGACGGTCTGCTCTGGAAAATATCGGGTCGGGTGTGAAGTGACTTGTCGAAGCGGCAGCAGTGACATCCTTTGAAGAGAGGACAGGAAGCGACACTGTGCCGCCTCGCGATGCTGTTTGTGGTGACTCCTCGTTTATTTTTAGACACTTCTTCATGCAAGATGGTTTATAGGTCGGGGGCTGCTCAACAGTGAAAGGAGAGGTCTAAAAATCTGATCGATAATCTGTGGTATGTTCATGTGAACCTGGAAATGATCAGAACCTCTAGAAACATTTTAAAGCACAAGAAAGTGTATCTGCCCCAGAGGTCATCAGTCCCTCTGACTGGTCCACCGACCACCAATCAGACGGCTCCCATCCTTCATCTGTTGGACAAACAATATTCCCATAGAAAAACATTAAAACGCTGCAGATTCTGTTAATCAAAGGTATCATGAGGTAAAATGAGACAGCTAAGGTTAGCGCCCATGCTAACACACAGTTGTTTCCTCTGCTGGTCATAAACAGACTCTAGTCATATGAGTTTCTGATGGACGCCACCTACAGATGTTCCTGTAGCACTTTTTGTTATTTCTCTACATGAGTTTCATTACAGCTGTTTTTGTTTCCTACCTTCGTATGTGAAACCTCAAACGTGACAAACCACAGCCTCCAAAATAGAAATAAAGTTTTCAGTTCTTTAAACCCTAACACCAGAAGACTCTTCGTGAAGACAGGATTCAGTGCAGTACTGTTGGAATGTTCACATTAGTGTACCTAATGAACTGGCCACTGAGTGCATCTGTGTGCAGACAGACGAGCACGTGTCCGGTATCATCCCTGCCTGCCGTGAACATGGCCTCTTCCTTTCAGAGCGGCTGACGGATGGAGCGCTCTATAACCAAATAAAGCTCCATCCTTTAGGCTCTCGTCTGTGTTTTTGTAGTGAATGTGACTATTTAAGGACCCGGTGGTGATACCTGACCGGTCTGAGCATGTGTGAGCGCTTATTAGAGTAAATCTCTGCTTCCATTCAGTGTTTAGGAAACACAGGGAGGCTCAAGAGAGACAGACATGAGGCCTCTGGCAGTCAGAGGGCGTCACATTGACTTCCATTCATCACCTGCAGTCTCCCCCGCACCTTAAACACATATTTATCTGAACTTATAAACCACGTCTATGTCGTAAAGTTTAATCATTTATCTTTTGGAGACTTTGCATTTTCAAGTGGGTCCCCACAAAACACAGAACACACCAATGTCCCCACATCATGAGTAATATGAGTAGAGACACACACTGTTGTAACAGCCTGCAGAGGATTACCTGTCCATTCAGACACACATTAACTACCTGAGAGGACCACCCACAGTGTGTGTGTGTGAGAGAGAGAGTGTGTGTGTGAAGCTGTCATTAGTGCACATAACACTACACTGTGGGGACTCAGTCGTTATATTTCAGGATGAATAGTTTTAGAAAAAGTCTCCAGGAAATGACTCAGTATACGGTCCTCTGAAAACAGTAGAAACAGTTCCTCTGACTTCTGATTATTTTATTTTGTTTTATTTTATAATGAAAGCTGACAAGATGACCCACTGGACTTTTATTGTGAAGTAGACAATGTTTTCACAATCAAAGCCTTGTCCTGCATACACGCCTCATTTGTCCAACTAGCTTTATTTACATTAGCGGTGCTATGTTAATCAATAATAGATTTCAACTTAATCACAATATTAAACTATAAGTCTAAGCTTCATTGTTTGTTGAAGCAACACATGCATTGCTCAAGCAGGTTATTTGTTCCAATGTGAGCTAAAAGCATTAGCATGGAAGGCTAACTTGTATTAGCCACTCTTTTCTCATTATATTTGAACATATTAAAGTAATGTTTAAATTATTCTTTGATGAATATCGATCTATCTATCTATCTATATATTATGTATTCCTGTATTAGACCAGTTATTAATCTGCTTTAATGTTAGCTTCAAACATGTCTGGCTAACTAGCAAGGCTACTAGCTACATCTACAACTGTCCATTACTTCCAAGAATTAGCATAATTAGCTCCCAGTCTGTTGTCAGATTTGTACTATTATAATGCTGTGCAGCCATACGAGCAACAACTAACACGTTAGCTTTGGCTTTAACCTGTTTTGTATCATTAAATAGCACCGAGTTAACAGAATATCGCCAGTTGATCTGAAATGAATGACCAGAGACTTTGTTTCTAGACTTTAAAAGGTCTGTTCACACCTGATCCATGTGGATCAGGTGTGAACAGTTATTTAATAACTCTAATAAAAGGAAAAACATTTGAGGGGGTGAGTCTTGTTTGGACGTGCCATCGTAACTATTTGTCTGATAGACAAGACTGTAGATATATATTTTCCTTTTTTGCATGCAGATTCAAATGAATAACCACCGCCTGTAAACAAATCAGGAGTCTGCAAATGACCGCAGTGACTTCCAACATCAAAATTTTATGAGCTCTATTCAAATAACTAATCAAACCCAGGAAAGACCGTTCCTGGATTCAAACATCTCTATTGTCCAACAAGGCACAGACATTCTACACAGTGGTCTTTATTCTCTCTGTTTGACGCTGTCATTATTTTTTTTAACGTCCAAACTTTCCAATAATTTACTGTTGTATTTGCATATATTGTTTCCTTCTTTTCTTCTAAACTCTAGATTTCTTTTCTAATGACACTTCATTGTGTCTTTGTTATCTTAAACGTCTTCATTTTACAAAGATATCCTCACGATTAAAAAAATCTACTCATCATAAATAATCCCAGTCAGCCCTGCTGGCCGTGTTCATGTGAGTCATTGACTTAATACTTTCCTCAGTAAATAAAGAGCACATATGGAAATGAAGACTGTGACAAACTCAACAGGATGAGAGCCTTTTCATATGTTAAGGTTTCTTTTTCAATATCACACTCGACCAGTAATTAGCATGATTGTTCAGTTAGCAACTGAATCTTCGTTAAAGAAGCCACCCTTAGTTCACAGAGATGGTAGCAGATTTACCACCAAAGAAACTGTTTTTGAATTCCAGATAAAGGTTGATAAAAGCAAATGGAAACTTCAAATTACTTTTAAATCAGACTTATAGGTCAAAAAGCTAGTTAGCCTTCCATGCTAATGTTTTGGCTCATGTTAGAACATTTAAACAACCTGCTTCAAAGTGTTTCTTCAACATTTTAAGATTAATATTAATATTAAGGGTGCCTCTAATGCAAGAAGCTAGTTAGCCTGTATGCTAATGTTTTTAGCTCATATTAAAACAGATAAACAATTTGCCTAAGAAATGTTCCTTCAAGAAACTAAAATAAAAGCATTAATATTGTTGTGTGCGTTACACTTAAACTCGGCTAAGCGGCTAATGAGAGAAGCTAGTTAGCCTGACATGCTAATGTTTTTAGCTCACATTTGACCAGATGAACATCCTGCCTGACAAATGTAGAATATGTTGTTTCAACAAACAATAAAAGTTTAGACTCAAGTTTTAATATCGTTTTATAATCTTATATAGACAGCACGGCTAATATGAGTAAAGCTAGTTAGCCAGACATGCTAATGACTGTAGCTCACATTAGAGTAACACACTGTTGGACCTATTGTTAGGTCTTTACTTTGTATACAGATTATTCTTGACTCGTCCTCCTTCTGTCCCCCTCACTCCCCGTCTCTCTCTTCTTTCCTCATTTATTTTTTCCCTTTCCATTCTTCACTTTATTCATCCTGTCTTTTCTTCTCTCTCTTCCTCTCTTTTGTTCTTTAAAATATATTTCCAGAACATGTTCCTAAATCTCCTTCCTTCCTTGTCTTTTATTTTCCACTCCTTCCCTCTTTCCCTCTCTCTTCTTCTGCTGACTTGTCCTCCATTCCTACGACAACAGCCAATCAGCTCTCTTGTCTTCCTGCCAGTTGTCTTTCAGGACACTTCATCAGCTGATTGCTTTATTCTCTCTCACTCAGGTGTTGACTCAGAGACTTCAGTGCTCAGTTAGCATCAATCACCAGAGGCCACATAACATGACAATGACCCGACCGGTTGGCTTTAAGTCGTGACTGATGGAGACATACCTGCAGAGGATTCACAAACACTGGCCACTTCATTAGGTACACTAGTGAAAACAGGACTGTGTTTTCACAACTCTAGTCTCCATGAAGGTTCTGGTGTTCAGCTTAAGTTTCTAATAACAGAGAGAGATGTTGACTCTACTGTGTTTTTATTTTACTATGCATCATGTCCCCAAGTCAGTTTAACAACAGCACAAACTCCATCCTCCTCAATGATCATCCAGCTGAATCACCACCTTTCTGATGCTGTTTCTACTTCTACTCAACATTATTTACACTAGAATGACTTCACTGGTGTACCTAATGAACTGGCCATGAATGTAGTAATTGAGGAGCCACCGTTCAACTTTCTTGCTAATTTGTCCCTGTGGTCACTTGTTGAATTACAACAAACTAAATCCACAAAGACCAAAAACCACTTCCCACAATGACCTCAGTTAAATGAGTCCTACAAGCTTCATAGGACCAGATCCAGAGCCAGGTTCATTCATCATGTGCAGGATTAACACAGAGTTAACAGTGCACAAAGTGTTGTGAATGAGAGAACAGCTCAACCATAAGAAGCACAAAAATAATGATCATTTCACCATCATATTATAATTATTATTATTATGTCAAATAATACAAAGTTTTATAGGATTTCCTCCAATAAAATGTTTTCAGTAGAATAAATTCTTGTTTTCAAGTCACAGTAGTTTTTTACTTGCCCAACCTAATCCACATTTATTAAATCTGATTGATGACGATGAGCTGCAGCTCAAACCTGACCTCAATCTGGAATGATTAATAAACTTTTTATCCATAAACTGAATCTAGAGCACAGTTAATAACAACTCTTAATGTCTGTAAAGGTCTTATTCTGTTCAGCCAACAACCACTCAGTGCATTTGCATAAATATTTGATTATAAAGTTTTTCTGTTGTCGGTCAACTCTTGGCTCGGTGAGTCGGTGAGTCAGACAGACTGTCAATACATGAACATTAACTTTAATTCTTCACCTTATATGACACTCTTTGTGTTTTAGATCCAAACGAATAATAAATAATAAAAAAAATTTCAAATGTGAGCATTCCAACAGCATCATCAATAAACGGCTCTCGGTAACGACACATTCTTGACATTTCAAAGAGAATTTATAAAGACAGACACCACCTCCATCGTCCCTGAGTTCAACATCTTTATCGTACATTCACAGCCTCATCCTATGACGTTTATAAGAAACAAAATGAAGAGAATCTGCACCAGCAAAGATCTGCTGGACCAATCAGATGGTTTGGGGCGGGGCTTAATGCAGTGAAGGAGAGTAAGAGTGGTTATACACGCCACATGATTAGTTTAAATGTCTCTGATTGGTTGGAGGGCTATCCAGTTACGTGAAAAGTTTTTTTTTTTCTCTGCATCATTGGAAACATAATAAAATCCAGCTGAGTCGAGCTACGCCAGACACACTACATCAGGACCTGGGTCAAGTATCAACACCCACCCATCCTGAATCAGTTCAATCACATTTCACAAAGACACAAAAATCCTTCTACTACTTTCACGTCTTTCTCACTTTTTCACAGTTTCACTTTTTAAATCCAGTCAGGCCTGACGGTTCTCTCAGAGCCAGACCTTCATCATATTTAGAGATTTCTAACGAGAGCATGCAGGGAATGGTGTGTGTCTAAAAAACTCTATCAGAGCATTTAATGAATAGTTAGTCAGCCTTACTGAGGCCACGTTATAGTGACACACATCTATATGCTATATATCTGGCTGTAGTTCTGTTTGAGAGTGGACACACATGTAGACCAGACAGAGAGTTTATTCAGAAACTCTTACAGAACAAATCTGGTGTTCCTCTGTGTCGATGCCACAGAATTTGACTGTAGGAAAACCAGCAGGTTGACTCTCTCTTTTTCTCTCTCTCTGGCAGCTAATCCCTATTCAAATATGTCTCTGAAAACAAAACCTGAGCAATCGCCGCGCGTTCAACCGACAGCCTGAGACTATGTGTCACTGGAGACCATCGCTACGTGGATCCCAGTGTCTGGACGTTAACGTGCGGCTCCACTCTTCTAGGTTTTGGGGGTTCTCCAGATGTTGAACCTGATGCTGATTTACAGTTTGCTCAAAGACTACAGGGTTCCAGCTCTTTTATTTGAGCCGACAGTGGACAAAGTCTGTGTTTGATCAACTTTGGAGCTTTGAGCGAAAGAAAAAGATTTCAATAAACTGCTTTGGCAGTAATGGTTGGGCGTCCACATACTTTTGGCCATATTGTTCCCTTTAGCCTGCAGGAGCTTGAGGTGGGGTGGGGCTGCCTCTGTTTGATCAAGTGGGTGCAGAGAGCCCAAGATTATGTACACTACTCTTCACTCACTCACAAGATGCTAGCATAGGCTAATGAGCATTTAGCATGTCAGCGTTAGCAGCGTCATGAAAGCGGTGATGTCTTCATGAGCCTTAAATCGACTGACGTGTTGCAGCTGAAGGTGTCGTCACGGTTTTAGTTCCAACCCTGAGAGCGACCACCAGAGAGAAGGTTTTGTGTTTTTAGTTGTAAACTAATTAAACTCCACGTCTCTCACATGACGTCTATGACTACTGCTGTTGTACTATTCTGTCCATCACTGCATTAAGCCCTAGCCTGGTCGTCACCATCCTACGTTTCCGCCCGAAATTTGATTTCAGTCTGCACGTTAGTCTGGTCCAATGTAATAGGAATCTGTCTCC
>JASGAT010386651.1:0-12406 GCA_030220025.1 Chelon auratus
TCTGATGAGTCCAGATTTACCCTGTTCCAGAGTGATGGGGGCATCAGGGTAAGAAGAGAGGCAGATGAAGTGATGCACCCATCATGCCTAGTGTCTACTGTACAGGATTCATGGGGCTCAAATTGTGAAAGTGTGGTTCAGGTAGCATGAGGCATCATTTTCACACATGGGTTGTCCACCACAGAGTCCAGACCTTAACCCCATTGAGAATCTCTGGGATGTGCTGGAGAAGGCTTTGTGCAGTGGTCAGACTCTCCCATCATCAATGTTTTTTCAATTCAGTTCAATTCAATTTTATTCATATAGCGTCAATGAGACCATGACAACAGATGTAGTATGGAGCTCCACAGGTCAGAAACTGAGGAAAAACAGAAGAAATACAAGAGAAAAACTTTTTTTTTTTTTTAATACAGAAGAATCCCAAAAAATAATGAGAAACTGAAAGATGTAACTTCAGATGCTTTCAAACTGAATAGGAAATCTTGTTATGACCTGTCAAATGAATACCTTTAGGACAAATGGTGCTCATCCCTTCACTACAGAGTTACACAGCGAAATACTACATGTTCTTTTCTTTTTGTTTCCCCAGTATAATATGAAGAATATGTCATTAACATTCATTTGTTGCTGTGGTTAAAGGGGAATTGTATGCTCTCTGCAAACCCAAATGTGTAAATTAAAAGTGTTCACTAATATTAAAATAGAGTAGAAAATAAACACACTGTTTCTTTATTTTTGTTACTGGCCTTTTTACTTGCATCCATGACACATTACAACATATATCTTAGACTCTTCAGAGGGACAGCATCAGTGACTCTTGGGGCCAAAAGATGAAAAAAGATCTGACTTTATTTGGAAATGATTTTCCAGTTGAAGATGCTTTGTACTATGTGCTATTTTTTTGCGTGTTTAATCGCGTTACAGTGTTTAAAATGCTGTAAACCTGAAACTGCGTCAGCATTATACTAATGACCTAATGCAGGACGAATGGAAAAGATATCTCCAAACGACACTCCATCCTCCTCCAGATATTAAGCCTCTACTTCACAACAAGGTGCTAATGTTTGAAAAGATACAAAACATGTATCAGGCTGACTGCTGAAATGTAAAATGATTCAAAAGACTGCTATAATATTTCCGTTTTTAATACTTTTTGTATTAATACTTAATACGGAAAGTTATAGAGCCTTTTGAGTTAAATGTAGAAGAGTGTGTTTCTGACAACTGGAGTGCAAAAAATATAAATCAAGAAGCTGGCACTGCATAAAAGATTGTGTCCCGGTGGAAACATGCAGCCTTCATAAAGGCTGAAAGAAGCTGACACTGTCAGAAAGTTGCATCATACTGTATGTCTGTGGCTGCAACAAAACAAAGGAAAAACACATTTTTTTGAAAGAGAGGAACAAAAACAACCAGTTCTCAATTCAAGTCATCCCTCCTTTCAGAGGTACCTGCTGTGGAAACTGTAAGCTAAATTTTTAATGGTACATTTTTGGCTTTTATTTTTCAATATTCCGGTTCTCACATTTTACAGCACTATAGCACTATGTAATCTTTCTCTACACTGAACTTTGTTTGTAGAACAAAATATTTCTTCACAACTGGATGACAAAACTAAAAGATATTTGATGTAGTGTGAACATCTGCTTATAGTAGAATTGTAATAAAAAATGTTTTCCACATGTCAGCATTAATCGTTTTTTACAATAATTACACAGTATGACAAACCTTGATAATAAATTCTGTTAAATTAAGGCTTTTTACTGGATTATTTGATGTTGGGCTGGAAAATAAACATGATAATCCTGTGTTTGCTTTTGAAATTTGTCAGCATTCAACTGCAGGAGAAAATACAATGTTCATTCACATCTGTCAAGTGGGACGATTTACATACTGAATACTCTGTGTCATAGTTTTTGGTTACTTTTTGGTGTAAAATATTTTCAGCTATCACTGTCTATTTAAATTAGTGTGTTCTTCTTCCTGGTCTATAAAACTCAAAGAGCCAGTAAATGAAGCTTTGCTGTTGTCGCTAATTTAAATGAGCTGTATTGACAAAAACTCTCTCTGTGAAGCTCATTCCTCCAGGTCTTTTAGGTTATAAAATACTACTGTTGAATAAAAGGAATGAAAGCACGAGTGCACCGTGATCCATAGCCTCCATATGGCTCCCTTTTGGTATCTTTTGCAATCACAATGATAAACACCCTTTAAACTTGTCATGGCCCTACAGTGTATCAACAATAATCCACAACCTGCTCTAGAAACTCCCACTTAACTATAAATGACGCTTTTTTGGTTTGGACAGTCAACGGAACTGGAACTTGTACTAGGGGTTGAACGACTTCCTGTTTTTGAAGTCAACTAGTATGTGGTGAAAGTCGATTTACTCATACAACATACATGACATCACACATAAAAACACAGTAGATAGTAATGCTTTGTAACAATTAAATGTATATTCTCAATACATATTGTAGAGGGTAAATTCTCAGCTCTACCGTAACTTCCGTCTCTCATATGATGCTTTTACTGACATCAAGGACAAAAACACATGCTCTACAACCACAGCAACAATGTCAACTAATAGAACACAACACAACTGAACATAAACACATGAGCTTGTTAGTACTGTGTGCAGGACGTTTGGTAAAGTTGCTAACTGACTGTTGTCTAGAGCTTTTGGACTGTTCCTCTGTTAGTGTTGTTGTACTTCAGGACTGAATTACATATTCTGCATGTCACACTAGTATGGGCCTCATCTTTAGTGAAGTGTTTCCACACACTTAATGAACCACTGCTAGTTTGCTGCAATGACCCACTGGACTCTTTACCTGTCTTCTCGGAGGCATCCATGTTGTTGTTACGTGATTGGCGACTAGTCGACATCATACTTAAAGCGTCATGGCACAGCAGTGAAGGTGACTAGTCGGTACAACCCCTAACTTGTACATGCATACACTTGTCTTTGCCTAGGAACCCAGAGAACTTAGGAAAAACTTAAAGTCAAGAGAACCACATTTGTTTGTTCTAACATTAATACACATAACATGCTTTTATGTATCATACTATTCTGTGAGACGCCATCATCGCCAACATCAGTGCAGCAGTAGACAAGGGTGGGTGATTGCTCTGCAGATGCCAAATAGCACTAAGTTACATTCAAAATTAAGTTTCACAACACTAAACGTTGATATAGACGCTAGTATTCCACAATAAAATCAGAAAAATATCCCAATCAGAATACAACATTATAAAACCACCTCAACTAGAATAGGCTGGTCTGATCTGGCAGCAATTTTCAGTTGGATTGACAAGGCTGGCGTATTACATAATCTGATCAATGGGAAAATATTACTGTGTAAACACTTGATGTAATGACTTTTCTCTGGATGGGATGAATACATTATTTCTGCACATGGCAAACAGACAGTTCAGGAAATTAAAGAATGTGTTATGTGCATACCACACAAATCACTACCTATTTTCTGTATTTTGTATTGTATGTATATTTTTATATTCTGCTTCTAAGATTTTAAATTGTTGGGCATTTGGGTGGACGGCAAAAAAAGAATTTCAATGTACAGGGAAACATGTTTCTATATTGTGCATGTGACAATAAACTGAGTCTTGAAAATCATCTATAGCCATGATTCATGTTCTTTCATGTCCATACCTTAATAATCACCACTTTCATATTATGCCATATATGTCTACTGTTACCATTATATTATCACAAATGAGTAATGTTCTTTCTATTACCTTTTTGTCTCTCCTTCATGCATTTATTGATTTACTTTTCTCCTATCTCCCCTTTTCCAACCAGAAACCTGGCCGTAGCAAAACAACAAGTTGTTCAAACAAGTGTTTTAAAAAAGATGAACAAAGGGGAATCGATGTGAGCAGCACCGTTTAAACTGTGGGTCCGCCTCGGCTTCTCTTGGCCATGTGTGTTTATTAAACTCAGTGAAAGTTGTGCAAGTCTTCTACGTGTATGTTCAGAGCAACATTTTTATGGTAATTTTATGTGAGGCTGCACTGACAAAGCAGTTTTTACTCTGAATTTGTGTCCAAATGTGTCAGCAGTCCAAACATGCCCTCTGTCAGCATTTAATTGATTAGTGTGAGACAGACTGTTGTTGGTCAATAGTCAGCCTCAATTTTGCACTCACGCGATAAGCAACAAAGTGAGGAGCACATATGATGTTCTACTTGGGCACATATTTTTCAGCCGTTAATGTCTGAAGTACAGACTAATTAGGAAATAGTGGAGAGGCAATGCTCCTTCATTAGCAAATTAATTGCAGTCCCTGGTTACATTTTGAATTGATCAAAGCAAACAGCCCTGGGCCCTGACACGCATGTGTTCTGACACACCACAGAGGCAGCTGTGAAAAAGGCTGACGACAATGCTGCAGCTGTATCAGCTGCCCGGATATTTTCACAAGAAATGTGCTGTGAGAGATGTGCATAAAGTGACATTTCATGTCAGAAAATGTAATTACCGAACGACAGTCAAGTCTCAGCCATACAACATAACGAAGCTTCAGTCACACATGGAGCCCACAGAGCTCCATTAAGCAAAATTATCAAAGGAAAAAACAGAAAAGGGTCAAGAATGGTCTTATTATGCATCACCTATGGATTAGTTTATTTTCACATTGATTGCTGCCACATACTACTATGAACCATATGCTTCTTTAATTAACTTATATCATATAATGTATGTCCTGTTCTTAAAAAGGCAAAGCAGGGTTTGGAAGGAAATAGCTTGTATAAGCATTTGTGTGCAACTCCTTGTACTCCCCCTCTGCATACAGAGTTTCTGCATACATGTGACCATATGCCTCCTTTCAATTACACTGTCAATAACGAGATTTGCCCATACCGCTCGGCGCTCTTTAATGGCTGACACCCTCTGGGCTTTAATAGTGATCAAAGGCTGAAGTAGAGGCTGCAGGAAAGACATCCAGTCTCCATATATTACATACTGTAGTTACAGGTTTGTTTTTTTATCTGAGGGTTTCAAAGAACATCACACTTGATTATAAAATACTATTTACTATATTTATATCAAACGGCTTACGCTGAGGTCTGTTACATATAATACACAAAATATACACAAATAAATACGCACTTGTCAGTATTCATACTCATGTGAATTTCCATGAATTCATATAAACCAGATCACTGAATATGTAGCCTCAGTTTTCATTACTGAACTTCTGGAAGTATTTGTATGTGTATGAAGTATTTGTACTTTTAAATTGTGAGTTTCTGATATGAATTTCAATCAGCATCGACATCCAGGATTCCAAAGCAGATTTTATGATTTCACATAAACTGAGCCTAATGCATGAAATCCCGTTTTAAATCGCTGCAGCATTGATCATTCTAACATCAGGGATTGACTCTTAATTACTCAGGCATAATCTATTACTTTGTAAGAAAGCACCAATGACAGTAAGTCTGTAATTGTTTTTTAATTCATGTATGTATAGTAAAAGTCATTTGCAGCTTTACATGCGCCTGTATCTCAGTGGGAACCCCACAAATAAGAATAATTTCAAAAAAGACGATGTAAAACTGGGTTCAAAATGAAGTCACAGCTTTAGGAAAATCCATGGATTTTCCTAAAGCTGTCAACTAACAAGTGCACTTGTTAGTTGGAAGAATAAAACAACTCTGGGCGGCTGCCACCATTCAGTGAGAGACCGAGTGTCCTATTGAAAAGCTTTAGTGGACTGATTGGATTTGATCAGCCATGGACGACATGTACAGTAAATGTAACCAATGTAGAGGTTTCACAGCGCTAACGGCTGTAAGCAGATGAAGGAGGTTTATCTGATGTGAACAGTTGGATGTCTGGAGGGATCTTCACCCTGCTGGTTGTGAATGTGGGCCTGGCAGAAGAGGAGATCGGTCACAGCCACTGGAGCACTGTGAAGCTGATTTACTTGAGACTGTTACACAATAAACATTAGAAAGATCTGACTTGAAATGATGGATCACACTAAATTCCGTGGCAACGCAAAACTTAGCACAGATGGATGGCAATGAGCTGTTAAGGCTTAGGCATCCAAGAAGAGTTGGTGCATTTAGAGAGAAAGAGAGAGAGAGAGAGAGAGAGACTCTGCCTGCAATATTTCAATATCCTGTTTGTGGCTCCTTTGAAATGCCGCTGTCAAAAGATCATCTGACGGGTTGGGGAAGATAAAGGTGCTCAATGTGTGATGACTGATTATTTGCCGCGGAGAGGGAGAGCGCGGCCCATCCGTTATTCGCTAAGTTTAAAACAACAGCCACAAGTATCGATCAATCTTTTTCACAATCTGTGCCACTCGTGCGTCACCGAGTGCGCATGGCGCCCTGCCTGTTGCTGCTGGAGGAGAGGCTCCGCGTTCACACCCACATTCAACAGGCGCTGGGGGACAGAGCACTTGGCACACGCACACTTTCACTGCGTTTTATTGGGTTTATAGGACAGGTCTTGGAGGAGGATGTGTGTTCTTTAGAGGTGTTTTAACTCGCGCGCTATGGCGCAAATACTCAGACCCTCTTCCCGCACTCCAGCACTTTGCACTGCCTCAGGTATATTAGACCAGTGACATTACCGAAGCCTTCACTGCATTTGTGGACCTGGAGAGGAGGATGGCAGCCGCACACAACGGATCCAATGTAACGATAAACGGCACCAACCCGTTTGTGCAGCCGCCGTGGCGCGTGGCTCTCTGGTCGGTTGCCTACAGCTCCGTGCTGACGGTGGCGGTGTTCGGGAACCTCATTGTGATATGGATCATTCTCGCGCACAAACGCATGAGGACAGTGACGAACTACTTTCTGCTAAACTTGGCGTTTTCGGACGCGTCAATGGCCGCGTTCAACACTTTGATAAACTTTATCTACGCCGCTCACGGGGAGTGGTACTTCGGGGAAGCCTACTGCAAATTCCACAACTTCTTTCCGGTCACATCCGTGTTCGCAAGCATCTACTCTATGACTGCCATAGCCGTGGACAGGTGGGTTTTATGAAATGCTGCGAGATTAATATGATGCCAAATCCTGCCCACGCACCTCTCCCCAACTCTGTCTCCCTCTCTCTGTATTAATGATCAGCTCCACCTGGGTGAATTAACAACCATATTTACGCACGAATTAAATTCTATGTTATCTGTAAGGGTTTTAAAGAGAAAACACTCACACATTTCTGTAATCATTTTTTCTTTAACTCCAGCTGCAGGGAAGAATTTTAATACAGACTATCTTCAGCACACCTGAAATATCTGCAATGCACACAGAAAGCATCAATAGTTCAAGCTGCACAGGTTACAAAACTACTTGCAATCCAAATACTTTTAATCTCTACTGGTTCACCCATAATTTGATTGTTTTTATTTATTTATTTTTTGGCATATTGGTCCTATGCTGTTCTCCACCAGCAGTGGTGGAAAATTTATAACCAGTGCTTTAAAAATTCTCATATCAGTGTTATGTCTTGTTTGAAGACACGCTGCGCTCCATTTGGAAAGGCTTGTATAATTTAAGTCATTGAAGTCACTAAACTGGAACTAGGAACTCATGTATATGCAGACCCTAATTATATTCCTCTTTTATTGCGTCTTTGGCTTTGTCCCCACATTCTGTAATCATAGTTTTTTTTCCCCCATCCCTGCTGTTTCTTTAATACGCATTCATTCCAGTTGTCAGTGGAGCAGTTGGTAATTTGTTTGTGATATGCATTTCTGGAAAAGCAGTCACTCAGCGGGGTGACCGTCATCTTTCACACCATGCGCCTGTTTCACAGATTTCTACGTTTCACAGATTTCTACGTTTCACTGCCAATGAATAATAGACTGAAGCTGTTGTTTTGCAAAATAGCCTTTGCTGCAGTGACTCTGAGAGAGAGAGAGAGAGAGAGAGAGAGAGAGACACCCTTTCCTCCATGCCTTTCCATGCTCTGACTCTCTTGCTCTCGGTCACATGCACTCATGCTGCTTATTGTCTTTACTCTTCCACACATCCTCCTCCTTCCCTCTTCCCTCATCTCTTTCTCTTTGCCCGTGGTTTCCAGTAATGTTGGGTTGCATTCAGCTTTGATGCCGGGCAGTCATACGTCACAATGTTTGAATAAAAGGATTAAACAGAAGGAGGAAGCAGCCACGGGGCGGACATAATGAAAACAAAAAGCACGCAGAAGCTGCCGTCTGTGTCTGCAGCCAGTGCAGATGTGTCACAGTGTGTTCTGATATGGTGTGAGGTGTTTTCCTTGTCCTCCTGCTCCTCCTCCTCCTCCTCCTCCTCCTCCAGTACGTCTCCTTAACACACAAATGGAACAATGCATTTCCTCGGGCCGTGCTCATTTTGGCTCCGCCACAGCAACTTCCATGCGTTCGTATTTTTGGTCTGCAGTGTCCATTCAATTCTGTCAAGCGTGTACTGAGAAAGAGAACATCGGCGTGACCTGCATGATGTAGATGTAACCTCCGGTCATGCTTTTTGTAACCCCAGTATGGTGCTGTCTCCGCTCTGATGTCTTGAAATGGCACGAGGCCACAGTTCGTGATCATCTGTGAATTTGTCCTTCCTGTTGCCTCCATCAGCTACCAAGTGCATTTCCTTGGGCAGTGTTCCAGCAGAAACTCAAGTTTTTGTGTGAAAGGTAACAGCAGGGAAGGCTTTATGATGTCGCAGCTGGTGGTTTTACCATTTCAAATGACTAGTATATACTCGATGTTTTCATTGGAGTTCTGTTATTGTGCATGAGCAATAAAAATGACTACTCTAAGTGTCTTTACAGAAACAATTTATTCCTGCTGACCTACTTTGATGGCCAAAGTTCATTAGTTAATTACTTCCTAACTGAAGTAATAAGGAAATAGACCTCATGAAATTTGGCAGTAGTTGCTACATTTATATGGACACTGCTATTCCACTAATAATCACAATTTAAGCCCAGTCAGAACAGATATGCCTCACATAACCATGTTGTTCAGAAAAAGTTGGCCTGATCGAAAGGAATTTCCAATTGGATTTTGCAGCGGTGGCTCATACCTTTTAATTATACCTTGAATAGGAAAACATTAGCCCAAATAACCCTGTATACACTTGATGTGATTATTTCTCTCTGGGTCTTTCACATTCTTTCTGTGCATGTTAAACATCAGGTGTCGCGATGAATGTGTGTGAAAGACACTTCCAAGACAGAAATCAGGGTCCTGTCTTGGTCGTGTACTTTTATTAAATTAATTTGCTGTTTCTTTTTTTTTTTTCCTGATACTTCCAGAGATTAGGGGCATGACATTTTTTTTAACAGTATTGGCATCTTAAATGGTAAACAGTTAAGTTGTAATCTCTCATCATAATGGTTTCAGTCAGGATGAAGATACACTGCCTGGCCAAAACAAAAAAAGCCGACACCTGGATTTAACTAAGCAAACAGGTACGAGCCTCCATTTGGATAATTACTGCATGGGTGATTATCTTTCAGCTGCCAACAAGTTATTTAACCCCAACTAATGCAACGAGTAGCTTCTCATTTCTTAAACAACCATGTCTAAAGACACATCCTGTGGTCGTGGAAAGTCTGTTTGAGAAGGGTCAAATCATTGGCATGCATCAGGCAGAGGAAACATCTAAGGAGACTGAAAAAACTACTAAAATTGGGTTAAGAACTGTCCAACACATTATTTAAAACTTGAAGCATAGTGGGGAACCATTACCTTCAAGAAAAATCCTGATTGATTGTGATTGGTGATCACTTAAACGTTTGGTGAAATCAAATCAAAGAAAAACAACAGTAGAAGTCAGGGCTATGTTTAATAGTGAAAGTAAGAGCATTTCCAAACGTACAATGTGAAGGGAACTCAACTAACTGGAAAAAAAGGCTTCAGTTTGCTAGGGAGCATAATGATTGGACTCTGGAGCAATGGAAGAAGGTCATGTGGTCTGATGAGTCCAGATTTACCCTGTTCCAGAGTGATGGGTGCACCAGGGTAAGGAGAGGCAGATGAAGTGATGCACCCTGATGATGATGCACTGTGGGGGCAGTGCTATGATCTGGGGTTGCTGCAGTTGCTCAGGTCTAGGTTCAGCAACATTATGTGTCCAAAGAATGAGGTCAGCTGACTACCTGAATATACTGAATGACCAGGTTATTCCAGCAATTTTTTTCTCCCCTGATGGCACGGGCATATTGCAAGATGACAATGCCAGGATTCATGGGGCTCAGACTGTAAAAGAGTGGTTCAGGGAGCATGAGACATAATTTTTCACACATGGATTGTCCACCACAGAGTCCAGACCTTAACCCCATTGAGAATCTCTGGGATGTGCTGGAGAAGGCTTTGTGCAGTGGTCAGACTCTCCCATCATCAATACAAGTGATATTGCAGAAGCTTATGGAAACAATTTCACAGTGAATGTGTGCTGTAATCGAAGCTAAAGGTAGTCCAGCGAAATATTAGAGTGTGTGACCTTTTTTTTGGTGGCGACTTTTTTTTTTGGCCTAGCAGTGTATAAATGTTGCTGAAATTCCACAAATGCCCTGAACACAAAGGATCGATAAAGCAACAAACTAAATTATATTGACCACCACCACCACCATCATCTTTGTTTCAAGTATCATCTTTGTGGTAATGTGAAGTGAGTGTAGCTGAAACATTTTCCTGTCCTCTGATGACATTTGAGCGAGCGCATGACATTTAGCGGCACACACAATGTTTGGCTACTTGCACATGAAGTCTCATCCGATGTAGTCTCCGCTAAACAACAGGTGGTGATGGAGTCAGTGTTTACTTGGTAATGTCACGTGGTTTGGACATGAGTGCTTTCCAAATGCTTTTCTGTGCAGCATAAAGAATGACAGCTTCCAGAGATAAATAAAAAAACATGAAAAGATTTTATTATTATTCTGCTGCTGCAATGCCTCTACGATAATACTGCTGCTCTGGAAATGTGCTTTGATGTGTGTGTGATCCTATTTAGCTTATTCAAATGTTTCTGGTGTTGCATTTTAGTTATCGCTGAGTGGCTACAAGTCTGTTAGATCAGCTTTTTGGATTCTAAATTACTCTGGTGCCCTGGCACATACTTGATTGAATATCTAACAAAGACCAGAGAGATAATGTAAGTTCCAAGCAATTACTGGGGAAAAGACGGGGCATCTTTGTTGTCGTCCCCCCCAGAGAGAGTTCCAGCGAATTGACACGGCCCATTCTTTACCATCTTATGGAGACTGAATTAGCAGCACTAACCCCCGTGTGAATGGCAATTGAACGTCATTCATGGTTGAGGTTAATGTGGCTGGCCAGAGTATTTTAGTGTGCTGTGCAATCCAAAGCTCTCTATAAAAAAAATACCCAAATTCCCTGAAGATCAAACACCACTGTTTAATTGGACTTGTGCACACTGCGGGTATGATTTAAATGTAGAAAATGTCACTGAAACTGAAGTTGGGTGGCTCTTTTAGGTTGTCAGGTGAGATCATTTTTGTTAAGGGATAGGGTTAGGGATAAGCTGGGATAGGCTCCAGCAGACCCCGTGATCCTTCACAGGAACAAGCGGTTACAGAAGATGAATGAATGAATGACTGGCTCACAAGTCAGACACCAGAATGCACTTTGGCAAATTTCCCCACTGTGGGATAAATTAAAGCATTATCTTACGTTTAAGTAGACAGGACTTCAGTTCAAAACGTCACAAGTGAACTTGGCAGCTGTTTTGAATTCATTTGTGACAGTGACGGAACATTTAATCACAGATTTATTGTTTCAAACAAATGTTGTCTTAAGTGCAGTTTATGCCTACTTTGGTGCGAGCCATTTATACATGTGCGCTCGTCAGTCTGGCTTGATCTGTAACAACGCCACCCAAATGTTAGTCGTGCTTTGTGTTTTTTGGGATAATTTTTGTTTCTGCTTCTTGCTTCACTTTCAACAATTCGCAGAAATTTTGACAAAAGTTTCATACAATCAATTTCAAAATTGCAGAAATGGAGAAGCAGCTGGAAATACTAAAGCGGAAATACGCTACTACCAAGCAGACCAGTCACAGCTCTTCTGTGGTCTCTGTAGTTACGTTTCTGGGGAGGTGCACGTAATGGTACAGCGGTAGGGTCTGCGCAGGGTCTGGGCTGTCACCATAGCTACGGTGTCAAATTGACGCAGAATCATAAACCGCGCATTAACCTACCGGCCTCTTTCCCACAGGTACATGGCCATCATTCACCCTCTGAAGCCTCGTCTGTCGGCAAAGGCCACCATGGGTGTCATCCTATGCATCTGGAGTCTGGCCGTGGTTCTGGCCTTTCCCCTCTGCTACTTCTCCACAATCCGAATTCTTCCCCGCAGGACCCTCTGCTACGTGGCCTGGCCTCGCAAGGCAGACGACGCTTTCATGTGAGAAACGT
>JASGAT010386654.1:0-10245 GCA_030220025.1 Chelon auratus
CAAAAGTTTCCCACTGAACTGTCACAAGATGCTAATCTACTGTTATTCACTTCTCCTGTCAGTGGTCATAATGTTGTGGCTGATTGGTGGTACATCACAATTCAACAACAGCACAGACCACTGCCTCCGGAATGAAAACACAGTCTAATCAACGGCTCTCTCAGATATTTTAAATATTTTAAATGCTGAATACCATGACCAGAGATAAGATTTACTGTTACATCAGAATGTATTTGTTTTGTTTTCACACGTGTACCTCATTCATTAGCTCATTAAACATGAGTAATAGAGGACAAACCATTAATAACACCACACACCACTTATAACAATCTCATCAGAGCAGAGTGGACTTTTTTCTTTGTCACCGGACAGGGTTGTGGTCACATCATGAGGCCGTGATTACAGGGGATGCAGACGCATGCACGAAAGGCGGTGCGCGGTGGTCATTATGAGCAGGTGTCACTGACCAAAATTAGTCCAGCGCCCCATCCATGACAGCAGTGGTATTAGGGAGTAGCAGTGATGAACAGTTTACCAGCGCAGAGTCACTCACCTGAGTCACAATCACGCCACTCGACACTGAGCAACACTCACAGCTCCAGGGCTCCTTGTGTCAGTCGGTGCAGGCTACCTAAAGATATTGAGAGGAGGCTGAGGAGAAGACTCACTGTGTAGGTCTATTTCAGCAGAATGACATTTTAGGGATGGAAGTACTCAGAAACGTGTTCATCGTAAAGCATCGTAAACACTCACCAGATCAGGATGAACGTACGTAGGTGAGTCATTATCAATCACTAACGTTATCAGAGGAGAAACTTCCTTTGTCTGTGTGCATTGTGTTCCTGTTTAATAAGAGAATAAGACAGACTCAACCACCTCAAAGGGGAGGATCCAGGCAGACGATTGGCTGGGAAACATTCCTCACTTGTCTTTGGAGGGGGGCGGCTTTATAACTAACCTGCAGGAGTCATCTGAATTGCTTGTGCAGACCTTAAACACCAGGTGAAAGGACATGAGGAAGTACGGCTGGAACACTTTCAAGGATTTGATTTTCAAAAATTCTGTTGTGGTCGAAGAGGTAGGATATTTAATGAAAATAACCGCTTCTCTGTGCTTCAGATCACAACTCAAATGTAAATCAGTTTAATTAAAAAACAAACAAACAAGAAAAACAACAACTTAGAAAGAAAGTTGTTAAAATATAAAGATGAAATTAAATCTTAATTAAATACACAACAGTCTCAAGCGTGAGTTAGTAATGATGGAGATTCTCTTTCTCTTCTTGTTAAAAGTTGTTTTTCTGAACGTCTTGACTGATTTTAAGCGTTATTTCTGAACGTCACAATGAGCAGGACCCAGGTGCGGACAAAGGGGATGAGAATAATGAGCGAGGGAACTGGACCAGCAAGAAGGAGTACATCCTCTCTATGATTGGCTATGCTGTCGGTCTGGGAAATATCTGGAGATTTCCGTATCTGGCCTACAAAAATGGAGGGGGTAACTACATCAGCATTTGCTATCTAATTCATTTGATGAAAGTGTTACATATATATGTGTTAATATATATTATAACCAATCTCTTTATGACATTTCTTTTCTCCCTGACCACTGTGATCGTTCGCTCTGAGCAGGTGCCTTTCTCATCCCTTATTTTTCGATGTTGTTTGTGGCTGGGATTCCTCTTTTCTTCATGGAAAGTGCCCTGGGCCAATTCAGCAGTCAAGGTCCCGTCAATGTATGGAATGCAGTGCCTTTAATGCAAGGTAAGAATATATTCAAGTTAATGGTTAATGGTTAATGGTCAACAGTTTAACACTGACCCCCTGACCGTATATCCATGTGTTATCTGGTTTAGTGGTTTAATGGTAGTCACATTAACGTTACCTGACGGGTGGCAACAGTGGCTTATACCTGTGTGTTATGGAGATGATACGAACAAGGGAGGCCTTGAATTTTGACTATGTAGAGCCAATAGAAGCTAGAAACACAGGGGCCAATTTAGATTTATAAGCAGATATGTAGGTACAGGAAGTAGATGGATAACAGCAAAGTACATTTTAATGTGGTTTCTCATAAAAATAATATTATCTTTTATACCCCCTCTGCCTCTCCAGGTGTTGGCGTGGCCATGGTTATGGTGACTGTCATAATATCGATTTACTATAATGTCATCATCGCCTACAGTCTGTACTACATGTTCGCCTCCATGCAGTCTCCTCTGCCGTGGTCCGGCTGCTTGAGCTGGGCCAACAGCAACTGCAGCGACACACCTGCAGGTGCTTATATCTGAAAAGCACCATTTGATCTGATCTGATTCACTCTTGGATTATTATTGGATTAAAGAAACCAGTTCAGATTGGTTCACTGACTGATGAACCTCTCCTCTTCCAGGGCATTGTAATGTAACCGATGTTTTAGCAAACGCGACTCACGAGAACCAAACGTGCCCTTCATTCAGCAACGTCACAACTCAGCTGCAGAGTCCGAGTGAGCAGTACTGGGAGTAAGAGTCACAAACTCGCGAAAACAAGCACAAATTCACGCACTTGTCATGCAGCCATGGTACAGATCTCTGCTCTTTCCTCCTTGTCAGGCGTGTGGTTCTGCAGAGGTCCAGTGGTCTGGATGAAACAGGACCGATAGTTTGGCATTTGGCTCTCTGTCTGCTGCTGAGCACCTTAATTGTGTCCGCAGCGCTCATCAGAGGCATCAAGTCATCAGGAAAAGTAAGTCCGCCTCACATCAGCTTCGTACAGGCAACAACAAATACTGGGTATGACTGCAATCAAAGCGTATGCAAAAAACAGAAATATGAAGCTTAGTTGGCTCAAGAAGGTACAGACAGGTTCATATTCTCATCACTATCTGTCTACCCATCAATTATGTGAATGTTTCAGATGAAGTACCCCGTCCTACACTTATTGCAAATCCACTGAGTATCCTATGCTCGCTGTCTGGTCTGTGATTAAAAATAAAAAAATAAATAAAAAATCCAAAGAGCACAAGTGGGAAAAAATGTTACTGCTACACTCGTTCATGAATTTGGGGGTTCCAGAAGACTGTATCTTCACTAGAACCATTTGCCAGGAAACCTGGAGTGACTCCAGGTGTGGTTACTGGGTTTGGTCGAGAAATATTCCAACAGAGAAATGGTTTGAGAATAGATTAACTTGAGGTATAAATTGTTAACTGGGGAGTTTTGGATTACTGCGGAGTGATTTTAAAGTTCACCCTGGGGTCTGTCACCATCTTGACTCGGCTCCCATTTTCGACCAGCTAATTCAAAAATGGTGAGCGAATGTGAGCGTACCTTGCACATAATCATGCATAACTTTAAGCTTTGGTGTAATTTAAACCTGTGAACATTTCTGCTGTTAAACTGGGAATTTTAACATGGAGGTCTGCGGGGGCTGACTCACACATGGCCACAGGCTCCAGTGGTCATTTCGGCAACTAGTCTATGATTGATGTCGTATCTAAGTACCACAATTTTCAGCTTAATAGAAACATGTAAACCTGTTTTGTTTAACTTTTTATTAATGTGTATGAACAGTCAGTCTGGAAAGATGCATATAGATATACACTGAACTATTCCCTTTAGCAAGATTATAATGTGCACCTGTCAGCATGTTCAGTGTAAAACTAGATACCCTTGCAGCAATTCTAGAAAAAGGCAATTATTTACTCTTCGCCTTTGTCTCTGCAGGTTGTGTATTTCACAGCTACATTCCCTTACGTGGTGATTTTGATCCTGCTGATCCGAGGTGTGACACTAGAGGGAGCTACAGATGGGCTTGAGTTCTACATTGGTTCCAAGTCCAACCTGACTAAGCTGACTGAAGCGCAGGTAAGAGGGTTGTCACTGTTCGAGAGCAACACACCCCACTGCTACTCTGAATCAAGGAAAATGAAATGCGACGTTGACTGAAAGCATATCTGTGTGTTTCAAGGTGTGGAAAGATGCTGCCACTCAGACCTTCTACTCTCTCTCTATTGGCTGGGGTGGAGTCATGACTCTTGCTTCCTATAACAACTTTCACAACAACGCGTTCAAAGACTCATTCGCTGTAACGCTCACTAATGCCGGTAAGAGCCTGGCTAACGACATTAATCGGAAACAGCAAGATGCAAAATAATATTTATCCGAGTCTGTCTTCTTTCTAGCGACCAGTGTGATGGCAGGCTTTGCCATATTTTCCATCCTGGGCCACATGGCTCATGTCTACGAGAAACCTATTGATGATGTGGTGAAGGAAGGTGAGGCAGATTAAACATGATGTCCAGTTAGCAGAAATGTGGAAGACCACCATGTGACTTGTGATGTCTCTCTTTGTGCAGGATTCGGCCTGGCATTCATTGCCTATCCAGACGCTCTGTCTAAGCTTCCCATTTCCCCGCTGTGGTCCATTTTGTTCTTCTTCATGCTTTTGACTGTTGGCCTGGACTCTCAGTTTGCAGGAATAGGTCAGATCTTTAGCTTCTCTTGGAACGTTGTATAAGCAGAGCACTGCTGTTACACTGTACAGTATCCTGAAACCTCTCCTCTCTTCATCAGAGGTGATCACCACTTGCCTGCTCGACACTTTCCCTAAACTCTTCAAATCCAAGCATGCCGTATTGACTCTAGCGACGTCTTCCATCCTCTATCTCCTGGGCTTGCCGTGTGTCACACAGGTAAGTCTGATTTTGTCAAAGCTGTAAAGGCTAAGTTGCACGGCTTATATACAGCACAGTAAAATACACTCTATATATCTGTGTGTGTGTTTGATTAGGCAGGGATATTCTGGCTGACTCTGATGGACCAGTTTGTTGCCAACTGGGTGCTGCTATTTTTGTCTCTCTTGGAGCTCATTGGTATCTCCTACATATACGGTAAATATGAAATTCAGAGGCACATGCATATAAAAGTGACCGGTGACCCCAAACTCCAGCTTATGTGTACAATTCTCACTCTCGACAGGATGCAACCGTTTTATTAAAGACCTTGAGATGATGCTCGGAAAAAAGAGTTTCGCTTTTTGGCTTTGGTGGAGAGGGTGTTGGTTCTTCATCAGCCCCTGCGTCATATCGGTGAGTACTCCACCACACAGTCTATCTGTTTCCTCATCTTTAGGGTTAGGGTGTTTCTGCATGCACGTGTTAATGAGTGCCAAACAATCAATAATTCTTCATGCCCGCGAAGTGCGGAGTCAGTGACCTTGTATTTTATGTCACTGTTGTCTAGGTGATCTTGGTCTGGTCCGTGATAACCTTTGTCCCTCCTGCCTATGGAGAAATCCTGTACCCAGAGTGGGGCTTGGCTCTGGGCTGGTGCATGATTGCATTCATCCTTATCTGGATCCCTCTTGTCGCTGTGTATAAGCTAATAACAGCGAAAGGAAACCTCTGGAAGGTGTGTATGAGCGCGTGGATCAAAACATTCGTTTCATTCTACCCTGTGCACATTTTCACAGCTTTGATTTTCCCATCGACTGCAGGAATCCATTTCCAGTAAATAAAACGTGTTTCCAAATTCCTTCTTTTTACTTTCCACAGCGTCTGAAGACACTGTGCTCTCCTTCTGAAAAATGGCATCCCTACCTGGACATCCACCGAGGGGAGCGCTACTCAGCAGAACGCCTCCAACGTACGAACAAACAGGAAAAGAAACCAGAAGTTAATGTAAACGTGATCACCAGCGCCTGGCTCTAATATTATTTATTTTTATTTTTTTTAATGTGTTTACCTGTTGTTGTTGAATGCCTTGTTCTGAAAGTTAAAGCTGCATTAAACATGTTTTGACCTCGAGGAGGCGGAGAGTGACCCAAATATACAAACAGACAGCAGGTTACAAACTTCTTAATGCCACACTATGCATCCCGTTGCAATATCCCTCCAATCTAATATTCATTTGTGTTGTAATTGTGGTTTGCTCTACCAGCTTCTCAGAAAATGTTTAAGATCATGTGTTTACACAAAAAGAAAGGGGCTAGTGGAAATGTGGCTAAAAGCTGCAACTACTGCTGCGGTGTGTTTTTATTTTTGTGTGTACTTTTATTTATAAAATACACAATCATTTTTACGTATATGTAAAATAGGACTCAGTGGTGTATTAAAATCAGGCAATGTAAGTGATACATTGGCTTTTTATATACTTTGTTGTTGTTTTTTTAATGTGAAATGTTTGCGCGATTGTGTGTCTGTCAGTAATCATGCTTGTCTTCATGTGCAAATTCTGTTTTTCATTCTATTGCAATAAAAAAAACAAACATTTGACTAAAAAAGACCACACCTTTAATGACGCAAGTGCGTTTGTTGGTAGGCAGGTAGTGAGACAAATGGATAGAGAGATGAGAAGGGTTGAAGGCTGTGAAAGGGGGTCAAGGGGATGGGATGAAAAGGGTCGAGGGCAAGGGATGAAAAGGGGTCAAAGGGATGGGATTAAAAAGGGTCGAGGGGATGGCATGAAATGTGGGAGGAAAGTGTAGACTGATGATGGTCTTTTTATATGGACAACATTGACCCAAATGTTTTGGTAAACTCAAAAATGGGCCAAGAGCTTACTGTGTCAAGCTATTGAAATGTAATTTATTGAAATGTTTCTTCCTTCATGAGGGAGCCCAAACAAAACTAAAAGCGTTATCCGCTCCTGTGTCATCAACTTTAATGTCACTTTAAGCTAAATGTCATAGCACTATATATTTTTAACGAGTGAGTGGGTGTGTGCGCACGAGTGAGGCAGGGAGGGTAATTGTACGCGGATGTGAAATTTATATGCTGTTTCGGGGAAGGAGGTGCAATTCATGTTAATGTTTGTAGTATTTTTCCATTGTAATTTTGTTATATGTGGACATTATGGCAACAACGGTAAAAGCCCTCTGTTTCTGATTCTGATTCTGAAGGAGTCACAGCTCTGGCAAAAGCTGAAAAACCAAATAAATGGATCGTTTCCAGATATGACTTAGACAGAGAACCACGAGTAAAAGGAAAAATAGGTGAAGATGGTTAAAAAGTAAAAATAATAATAAAAAATTTAGTATAAAATAAGCAGAAAATGAACATTTGCATATGAACACATGCATAAGAAGTAGAGACAGTAGTAAATGAATATTATGTACATGGAAGGATTAAAAATGTGCAAAATGTGCAGATTGAGGTTGGAGATTGAGCTCTGCTGCCCCTCTATAGTTCGGTGAAGTGGGTGTGACAGGTTATCCATAATGGAAAGCAGTTTGTCCAGTGTCCTCCTGTCCCTCACTGACACAAAAGTCTCCACCTCTCTGCCAATTTGTCAATCCTTTGCATATGAATGTGTACGTAAGATATACAAAAGCATAAATGTGTAGTAAATGCAGTTGCTTTTCACCAAATATTCAACAAGTATTTGTCCTTAAACTGCAATTATTCCTCTGAATGGAGAGTTTCTACGTAACATCATATGTAAAGGTCTCACAACCTAATCATTATAAAAGCTGTAGTATTGAAATCAGCTGTTGATGAATACTTTGCTCTGTGTGCCACCAGTTGTGTGACGCACTAAGGTTTAGACCCACCATCTTGCTATTATTACAGCTTCAGTATTCACTGTATGCTTTCAGAGTCTCGGCATGACATAACTGAGCAAACCTGCTCAGGTGATTTTTCCTCAAGCCTTATTTTAACCACCAGACACATTCACAGCACTCTGTGAGTCACAGTAGTGGTGGAAGTTACAGATAGAAGAAAGGATGACCAACGTACAGTCCTAACACCACAGGAGCTTCACTGGATGCAGCGTAAGTTTTTTATGACTGAAGTTAAGGAGGATTTTTGAGTGCAGAACTTTCACTTGCATGTAATTGTTTTATTTAATTGTGATGTGACGACCCAGTACTTCATCCAGCGCTGCTTACAGATGTTACGACAGCGGGCAAAAAAAAAGTCCTTAAATTTGTGACCATATCAAGTGTGTCTCCCGCCATAGTCACTACTCAGAATTAATTTTTACTAATTCATATGTTAACTTTTACACTGCGTAAATATTCCTGTTAGTTTTTTAACTTAGCAGCTACACTAGACATGGTCAACATTTCTTACAATAATAATGTGTGCAGTTTAAGAAACGTGAGTTACGTAATTTTATATACTTTAATATAGTTCTAGTTAAATATAGTGTTTGAGGCCATAATATGGATTAATTTACCTTCTACCCCCTGCAGGCAGCAAACCTGTTTCTTACTTCAGTGGCAAGAAACCAGTTTTTTTTTGGGTTTTTTTTTTTTGTCAATTGAGATTTTGAGGCAGTTTGAATTTTGACAAACCATCAGAAGCCGCAGAAGCAAAATGCTGAACTGCGACCCAGACTCTCCCAAGGATCTGCCTGATCTTGCTAGTCAGGTAGGACTGCTGACATCCATAAGTCCATTATGTCTTTATTTTGTTTTGTTTATGTTAAATATCTTTTTTACGGAACGATGTCTTTTTCACAACAGGTGGTTACATTTAAAACACAGGTGTCAAACATACGGACCACGGGCCAAAAGTGGCCCGCCAGAGGGTATAATCTGGCCTGTGGGATGATTTTGCAAAGTGCAAATATTACATTGAAGACATTAACTGCTATTCCTGGGTTTCACACAGTTTTAGTAGGAGTGGGGGACATAACACAACTCTGAGACCTAGAGCTACACAAAAATTGTACTTCTTTTTCTTGATCTGGTTAGGCTTAGGGTTAGGGTTGCATGTTTGTGGAGTTCGTTAAATGTAAACACTTTCATAATGAACTTCTTTGCACTAAAATAAATGTAAACATTTAGAGTTGTTGTTATTTATAGGCTAATATGTTGTTGTGTTACTTGTCCGGCCCACTTGAGATCAAACTGGGCTGTACATGGCCCCTGAACTAAAATAAGTAAACGTGTCTGGCAGGCTTTAAACTTTGACTTAATGAACATGCTGCCAAAATCATTACAATACCAGTTGGATTGTCTGCACATCTTCAGAAATAAGTTACCCTGATGTGTCATCATTCTTTGGTGTTAGGCAAAACGTTAACAGACATTTGTGTAAATGTTTGCAGACAGTTTTGCCCTGAGTGACTGTACACACACCTTTCATTTGCTGAACACACTGACCTCCCCCAGTGTGTGTAAATACGGTGGATACAGTTTTTTTCTCAGTTGCTTCAGTGCATTTCTTGACTCATCAAATACACCAGACAATCAGCTCCCATTGGATTGTCTCCAGGCCAGTTCTTCATGGCAAAAATATTGTGGGCTGGGGATTGTCCGGGCTGTTTTCTGTATCAATCCCATTCGTACAAAGTTGCGTTAGTTGCATTGCGTTAAGTTCAAGCTATGTGCTTGTGGCTGAAGAAACCAATTAGCATTCTGTGAGGAACTACCAGTAGGCGACCAGCACGTTTCAATCATGACTCCTAAGAGTCGCTTTTATGCGGAAATTACTATAAAATCCCTACAGATCTCGCCACAATCATCAACTTATATGCTAACTACTTTGCTAGTGTCTAGAAAAGGCCTTTATTCCAAAGTTTGCTGTAGTGGGGTATACCGGTATATGTTGAGCTTACAGACACAGAGTATGAGTCTGGAAAAGTAAGCCGATCCAGAACATTAATGTCCTGGGTCGGCTTACTTTTCCAGACTCATACTCATACTTTTCCAGACTCATTGTCCAGAGACAACCCTCTCTGGACAATTTCCAGGCTTACTTTACTTACTTTACTTTAAATGGAAGGTCTTGCAGAGTATTGCCCAGAAACAAGAGACCCAAAGATCAAAGGGTTAAAAGTCTAGGGTTAGGAGACAGACCAGACATTACTAAGTTACCTTATTTATTAAAGTCAACCCTCTCTGGACAATAGCAACAGTGTAAAAAACTTGTATTCTTCATCCAAGACGGATTTGAAAGTGGTATTCTTTTTCACTAGCTACACTAAATGCTTCCTAGATTTCAAATCTCCTCAGACCCTTGATAGATAGACATAGATGATTTGTTCACTCACCATCTGGTATTTTCTTTTTTTAAAGTGCCTGTCTTTCCAAACAGTGTCCAAGGACATTTTTTCAGGGTGGTGCAACCAACCATCTGGTGCATGTTATAGCGACACACAAAAGGAAAAGACAAGACTTGCAGCTTGCAAGTAGCTCAGCACACGAGTTTGTGTCGCCTGCTCTTTCTATCGTGCCTTCGCTTTCTGTCTCTCTACAAAATAGCTATAAAACAATAGATAAAGAGGGCCAAAAGAACTAACAACAACACTTGATG
>JASGAT010386655.1:0-19001 GCA_030220025.1 Chelon auratus
GTTGCCTGCATGTTAAACTGCAATGTCTTCTTTTATTCCTACTTACATGAAACCAAAGACGATATAAGACAAGGCTGCTGAGAAAGATGTGAAAGCAAAAACTGTAATTCATTTTTTTTAAGCAATTAATCGTCAGGCTAAAAACAAACTGGGGATTAAGTTAATCTCAAAACCCCCATCTATTATGCCGTTGATCTAGACTAATAACGCAATCAGATACGAGCCAAATCAGAAATTATATTCGTCTCCAACCTATACAAAGATGGAGAATTTAATCAGACCCTTGCGCTAATCACAGCAGCACAGATGAATCGTATACGAGTGTCGGCTGAACTGAACTAGAACATGGGTTTGCTGAAAGTGCCATAGACAAAACCCAGGTGTAACCGCATCTGAGACGTACTGATTGCCCTTGACTCATGCCTGTGTCACGGGAGGACATAAATTAACTGCAAATGACTCATCTCCTCTGTGTGTTGCTGCTCAGAAGACAAACCATTCCACCCCTTCATCAGTATTCTGAGTCTGATGTGGTACAGGTGGCTGCAGAGATGAGTAAGGCCTGGGTCCCGTCCCAGAGGAGGAGGAAGAAGTGACGAGACGCCCAGCTTAGGCCTTTAGAGACCTCTCCTTATCCTCAGCACAGGTATACACCGCCAATACAAAAGAGCCTTCCGGAGCAATGATGGGTAGGCTGTTAAAAAGTAGTTGGGATAAGAAGCTCCCTCATCATCCTCTAACTTGTTCCACTCTCCCTCAGCGCTCATGATTCGGGGCCCCGGACCCTCCATACAACCATTACCAAAAGAACTTGCCACATCAATACTTCTTTGATGCTTCTGCAAAAGAGTGAGTTCAATACTTAATTCTACACACCACCTTCTTTCGCTAAATGTGTTCTGCAAGCTGAAATTCTGAGTTTCAGCATCACAGGTACAAGCTTGTACGTTCAGGTGTAAGATGTACTGAGGACTGCAGAGCTGCACTTTTTTTTTCTTTTTTTTTTTTAACCACTGAACAGTAGTCATGTAAAAATGTTAGCTCCAGGGACCTTGTCAAACCGTCCATCAGACTGTTCTCAGGATCAGCATTCATAGTGAGGCTTTGGTTGAATGAGAGTCTACAAAGCTATAAGATGTACTACTGACTGAAGAAGGTCAAACTATACTATACTACAGGCTATAGTCTTTTATAACACATCCACATACAGTAGCTTTCAATGTGAAATGGTGCCATTAAGTTTGTTTTTCAGAAAGGTAAAGGCTAACTACTAGGCCTGTGCTCCAGGTCCTGGTGCCCGGCCATGTCTCTTGTGGGTGTGTGGGTGGGGTGTGTGGGACGTGTGTGTGTGTGTGTGGGTGNCTACCTTCTTTCAGTTCCCTTATATACAGACCTAACCCCAACCACCTGCACCACCTGCACCTCTCCTCTCAAGACTCGGATAAGACTCAGCGGATAAGAAGCGAGATTAAGTTGTCCATAGTCCTGGGGAGTTATCTCACACCACATTAACAAGGTAAACACTCAGACGTAATACAAACACACATATACACGTACAGGAAAGGGATGTTGAGGGTGTTAAGAGGACCCGCATCACAACCGGTGCTTCAGTGCCCATGGAGGGGGTGAAATGTCCTATGAGGCGGCGATAAAGAGATAGAGATTTGCTGGCTTGCTGGCGGCACTTATTCAGCAGAGAGTTGCCGCGGCTTCTCAAAAGGCTCCGCAGGGTTTCGAATGAAAAGGCTCCAAACAAGCGTGGATAGTTATCTGCGCAAGACTCTAAATATTCACATTCAAATCCCAGCAGTGCTCCGAAAGGGAAGAAGAAAACTCGTAATCAAGCAGAGACGTATCACTGCAAACAGATTACTCCCACATGTTTGGAGAATCTGAAACGATGCAAGTTGAATGGCTCCTTTGTGTCGTGCCTTGTCCCTGGGTTCCTTGAAAGGCACTTCAAACTAAATTGTTATTAATATTATTATTATGATTATGATAATAATATAAGTGCTGGTGAGCAGGATAGACCAGAACCTCTGCCTCTGTGTAGCTGCCACTTTATGGCGCCTTTGTAGCATTTACTACACAACTCCTACAGGAACCTGCTCTGGTTGTAGTCATTTACGGCGGCGTTGTAGCGTTGACCTGTAGCATCTGCTATTAAGCTCACTGATCAAAGACAAGAAGCTCATCCTTCTGTGATCGCTGAAATGACTTTAGATGAGACCAGGAGGATTACTAAGACATTAGTTTTCAAACTTGACACTATTCCCCACCTTCCTGCCATCCCTCCACATACTTCCGTTCATGTTTTATGTCAACGGAGAACAATAAACAGAGCTCCTTAATCACCTCCTGTGTAGACTAATCAACAACTGCTAGCTTGACCCGCAGACTCTTAGTCTTGCTAGTTGAATATAACACTAGATTGTCAGCAGACTGAATTCTGAATGTCTTCCTTGTGTTGAAGCACTCTTAATCAAAAACAGATTGTATAATGTGAAAAAAAGCATTTCCACCTCTCTTAACCGTCTTTCCAGATTGGCCCGGATGGGATGCCCGTGCCGATAACGCCAAGCTAGCTTCTTCTTGCCGTTCGCTAAAGAGTCGTAGTTTTTGGTATTTGACGTGGTTCCGTAAAAAGTTATGCACCCAAGATAAAGAGTGCAATAACTTATACTCAGGGCACTAAATGGGAATGCAAAGTTGTTACGTTAAGGCAGGGGTGTCAAACTCCAAAGCACAGTGGGCCAGATGCAAAGTCGCAGGCCAGACTCGATATTTATTGAAAAATCATCTGCAAATGATAGATAGATAGATAGATAGACAACTTTATTGATCCCTTTGGGAGGTTCCCGCAGGAAATGTGCATGTCCCCGTCTTCCTGTGTAAGACATACTGTATCAGTGGCATTCATTTAAATAAATACAATATAGTCTTATGTCTCTCTCTATCTGTAGCCTTTTGAGTTAATTTTCAATGAATGGAAACCTTTTTTTCACAGGCCATGTCTTCCACCTGTTTTGAAAGCTCCTGTTTTCCATCTTTTGTTTGGCCTAAAATTGCCCAAAGTGACTAGTAGCATGAGGTTGCCAATGAATATCAACAGAGGAGGAGGGAACGTTTGCCCAGCCTTGATTGACATGCCAACACGCTAGCAAAGCATTCTGGGATTTATAGTATTGGTGGTGTATGTGCTATATACAGGCAGGACTGCTCCAATAATATATTATCTCGCGGACCACATATAATTACACTGTGGGCCAGATTTAGGCCGCGGGCCTGAGTTTGACATCTGTGCTTTCAGGTATAATATGTACGTAATGTTGCTTTAAGATGATATTGAATATTGTTTTTTTCCAACAACAGAATGAATACAATTAAGAATATACATTTTCTAGTGGGGACAGGGGACATTTCCTCATCCGCTTGCCTTCAAGTTAGCCAACTGCTAACAAATATGAAAAATGTGAAACAATACAAGACAACTAAGTTAAAGCCAGACGCCTTACAACCTTTAATGTCGAGAAGCTCTCACCAACAACAGAAAGACAGCCCAAGGTTAACTCTATATTTTCATGCATTGTTCCTCTCTTTTTCTCTTCTTAGCTTCCTCCTTCATCAAACTGAAAATACCAAGCTATTTCAAGCGGTATGCACTTTCATGTGCAACTGTACTCGAGCAAACCAAAACATTAGAAATCAGTGTATTGAGATGATTGATGATCGAAGCTGTTCATTCAAGATGAAATACCAGCATAAAGTTGCTTAAAAGAGAATCGAGGGAAAAGAAGCAGATGTACTACATCATGCAGCAAAAGCCGTGCATTTAATAAGTGCGGCAATTGTTTTGACAGCCCAGTAATTGAAGCGATTACGGGATAAGACGCGTAAAAATCTGTCAAACCGGCAGTGAACAATTGATCGCTGTGCGTTCGCTTTGTCATTATTAATCTGAGCAGCACAAACCTCAGTTACAGCAGTATCAAACGCACGTCTCAGGTTCCTTAGATGGTTTTGATCTTTTTTCACCTGGCATGGAAATGAAACTGAAAGAAACATTTAACACAACAAGGAACACACTGAAGTCAGCCGTCTGCAGTAATAAACATCAAAATTTCCCCCCACGTTTAAGCTTATTTATTCAAACCGTTCTCCTGAAAATTGAGCAACAGCTGCTGCAATTCCCTTTCGGTTCATTTTAGATTCATCAGTGGATCTCCATTTTTTTTTTGTGATGCCGCATATGAACAATTTAAAGTTAACGCAAAACAATTACATCATGCTGCTCCTTCTGATGGCCCAAGCCAGACAGCATATGCAGCATGTGTTAACAACAGCAGTGGAACGACAATGTTCATGTTCAGAAAGCTTATTATGATAAGACAACACCAACAGGGAAAGGACACCGGAGACAGATGATACAACAATTTCATTATCAGCTCTGTGTGTGGGACGCCACGTAGGTTGGCTGTCGCAGGGCACTAATCAGCTCTGATTAATATCCCCATCGGCTGAACCGAGCCAATGACATCATTGCTAATAAAGTATGCTTGTAAGCCTCCACCTCCTACCCAGAGTACACCTCCCACAGTTGTTGGAAATCAGTGGGTTCGCCGCAGGTATCGGGCATACAGCTGCTGTTATGATTAAAACCCACCCCCTTCAAACAAGTCTATAGACACTTAACCTCAAACTCTCCTTCTTTAATTCACGACACGCACACACACACTCGAACTCTCCTTCTCTGCTCCGTGATGCACAAACTCCACTGTCACGCGGCTTCAAAGCGAGCTGCCGCAACAAAAGAATGTGCCCAAGCGCAACAACGGCGGCCGCAACAAGCGGACAACGTGTCACCCCTGTGTACCCAACATCTGCTCACCACAGCCCGGACCGTTTAGCTCTAAAGTGAGTCTGTGCTGTGTTATCATCAGCGGAAGGCACTCATGCAGTAAATGACTGGCTGGCTAGCTAGCCCTGGCCTCAGCTAATACAGCACCAGGCCCTGCACAGGCTGCAAGGCAGGCAGGCAAGCTGGGAGCAGATGTAATCACTCCCAAGACGGCCGCTGGGAGCTACACACGAGAAATGAGGATGTGTGTGTGTTCTTGTTAAGTTGCGGGGGGGGTTGTGGGGCCATGTTGTCCTTGTGGGCCATTTTTTCGGGGCACAGTAATTTTTATTTAGGGTTAAAGCCAGTTGGTTTTAGGTTGGGGTTAGGCTTAGGGCAAAGCATTTACTTGAGATTGGTGCGGTTAGGGTAGGGAGCTAGGGAATGCATTACGGCAATGTCAAGTCTTTCAAACATAGAAACACAAGTATGTTTGTGTGTATGTATGCCAGTTTAGTAGTGGTTGATTCTTACAAAATACACCCGGTCTGAGAGATAAGAAACCCTGTGTGGCTTAAAAGGTAGAAACAAGCATCAAGGCAGAGGCTTTGAGTTCCAGGTACAGTAATCACCTGAAGGCATGTGTGTGCGCCTGTATGTGTGGATTCATAAGCAGCCGGAGGCAAGAGAAGAGGTGAATAACCCAGATGCATCACCTGAGGGCTCCCCGCTCCCGCTCCCTCTGCCTCCTCTCTCTCTCTCTCTCTTCAGAGTCACAGCCACTCTTTACTTAATCCAGTCTCAGGGACGGATGCCTCACTCCATTACAAAGCTTCGGGAGGATTTGAACCAGCACAAATATTAGAACTGTCCTCCTTAAATTGAGTTGCTCTCAAGTTTTGCACACAATACCTCGGATGCCTGCGAGCTTGAAAATCCCCTCAGTACCTCTGTAAGCTCATCCCTGATCCTGTCTCAAGATGATATGATAGTTGAAACAAGTAAAAGGATCTCAGCTTCCACCAAGATCGTCAGATCAGGACTATTTTTGGGAACGTTTAAAGCAGTTTCGAGCACAGTAAATGTCTCTACGGAACAACATGGAGAGTAGTGACAGATTTTCCTGAAAAGTCACTGAGAAGATGACATTTATGGGTGAAGGCAGAGCTCTTTCAACATTTTCTTGGCCGTTATTAGAATTGGTCAATCATTTTAAAAGTCTGACAACCATAACGACGGTAGAGACTAAATTAACTACAAGTACAGTTGTGCTATTATGTGATCAGAGAACAGGGGCTAAGAATCACCTTAAAGAAAATGACTCTTGACTGGATTTCCTCATTTAGCAAAGTCATTCCCGAAGTACGCACCTTTAAAATGTGTGAAGACTACCACAAGCTAAATTCTCCATCTCTGACAACTGTACGGGAGGAGAATTTTTATAAAACTCAACTGTTTTTAAAGTTATGCATAATTAAGGGTGTGGTCCCTTTGAGTGACAGTTGGGTGATGCTGTGGTTCACCAGCTGTCAGCCTGGGTGTCATCCGCCTCAGTGCCACCCACCTATTTTTGAATTAGTCTGAAGTAAACCTGAGTAACTTTCTGCCAAGATGGCGACAATCAGAGCCACGACACCGAGCTTCATAGCCGCTCTTCAGGATGCCTGTGGATGACGCCACAGACGGCTCCATATTTATATACAGTCAATATTTATTCTGCACGACGTAATAGTGTGGAGAAGTGGAAGCAGTTGAGGATAGAGGTTCCGGTAATGGCAGGATTAGTGGTTTGATCCCCAGCTCTTGCTGCACACATGCTGAAGTGCCCTTGGGCAAAACACTGAACTTGAAGTTGCTCCCCAATGGTTGCCCAGCCTCTTGGAGTGTGTAACACTTTGTCAGTCGCTGCTGTCAAAGTGTTTTCGTAAGTAATGGTGTTGGTAAGTAACGCGACTTTCTAGTTTATGAGCTATCAGAGCAAACAGTGGAATTATTCCACGTATCAGTCCTTCGTCGACAGAGACTGACAGGCAACGAGCTGAAGAATTACTTCTTTCACTAAAAGCTAACGAGCTATTAAAAAGTCTAATGAAACAGTGTCATGATTGTTTGGAAACAACTCATTTGCTGGCAGGGAGTATGAATAAGATTTAACAGAAATCATGTTTATTTATCTATTTTTGTGACATTTTTTAACAGCTCACAGTGAATACAACCAAAAATTGCAACAAAATGACAACACCTCAACCAAACGCTAACATTCTGCTGCCTCGGAGCCAAAAAGTGCATCAGATGGAAATCTCCGCCCCGCTGGAGCGCTTTCCCTCCTCGGCCGCGCTTTTCCATATTTATCCCCGGGAAAGGCGGGCGCTGACACCCAGCAGGCTTTGGCAATCGGCGAGATGATTAAAATGTTCATTAACACCGATCCGTCCAGGTGATGAAATCCGTCACACACCCCTGCTGCGCCCACACGGAATCGCCTGAGAGGTATGACGGCGCACAGGCACGAACCCCCTCCCGCGCTCGCACACGTACGCGCCGCCTTCCGCCGTTGACCACCTGGCCCCACCTGGGACAAACAATATGGAATGCCACCTCTCTTGTGCCAGGTAAATAAATAGTGTCTGCTGAATTAATTGCCGTATGCGCACACAAACAGACCACCCTCTGCTGAATAAATGAAAGCCCCTCACACCTTTGAGCTGGTAAACAGGCCCAATCTGGAGGATTAGGACCTGAAAGGCTCAACAATGTAATTCTCTTGTTATGATCTGAGGCCGCGGACGAATGTGTGGGCTCAATTATGCTCAATTCACATGGAGGGTGACTCATCATTTGCTCTTTTACAGTCGGACTGCTGGGACGTAAATAACTTTATAACGTAAACCACTTACACACCACTTACAACAGTTTCATACCCTCCTACAGTCGCTAATGCACAGTTTAATTTAGGCTTTTCACACACACACATACACACATGTCCATACACACTGCGTCTCACCTACACTCACTCAAGGGGACATGAGACTCATAGATACAATTAATACAAATGAGTAAACATGCACCCATACGCACATTTTCCCAAAAACAAAAACCACATACCTACACACATTTGTTTAATTATGAGCCCCCTCTTGTCACTGTGACCTGCTTTTCTCACACTAACCCCCATATGCACCCAGCTAACAAGTAATGAAACTCCACCCCCATGTTAACACACGCCATTTAACACGTTTAGCAGCATAGTACACAAGTTTTCATAAGCACACAAACACACCTTCACACTTTGATGCCTACACGACGCGGGTTTAAGTGCACAAACAAAAACGTAGGACGCACAACAAACAGCTGACGGCTCGTGGCAGGGCGCCTGATTGCCCCCTGAAGCCCTGCAAGGGCAAAACGGAGCACGCAGAGGGACAATAAACGCAGATCTGTGTGTGTAATGAAAAAGTTACACACCCCTATTAGGCAGGCAGCGGTGACAAATGCCTCTCATTCACTCATTAGGCGACTGGCTGTCAGAGGACGCAGGAGAGACCAAGGCACAGCGAGGGAAGCGTGTTGGGTTTTAAATGGCCGTGTAATCCATTTCCTTATTGGAGATGAATAAGCTGCTGTCTGCGGGCAGGTTTATTTATGGAGGAATTAAGCACGTACGCAAAGACAGGCAAAACGCAGAATGAATCAAAGTGCGGATTCATGTGGACGGTGGCAAGGAGGGTGAGAAGGAAAATAGTTGGATAAAAAGAAATAAGGGGGGCTGTAGGGATGGTTAAAGCTAACTAAAAATTATCTTCTGTCATGCAGTTTTATATATCTTAAGATCACTTCTTTTTCTTCTTGCCGTTTGCACAAAAACGACCATTAGTGCTATGAAATAAAGGTCAGCGTAGATCAAAATGAGAGGAAATAAAAAGCTCACAGAGCTCTGGACAAGAAGATGGAAAAGAGGGAATTCCATCTCACCAGACTAACTACCCTCTGACCCTTTATCGATCGCCTCAAGTGTCCTCAGCGTGCCCAGCCAGCACTTAACAGGTTAATAACTCCTGATCCCTATCTACCACTGGCAGGCCAATCTTTTTTATATATATATATATATAGCAAAGCAGGCCAATTTCTGTTGACAGTGGGGAGCAATCAATTTAAGGAGAGTAGGCGAAAACGTCTACTCCAGATTCGGTGACCATCCCCAGGGTACGGCAGTCAAGCCAAGCGCCAGTCGGTCAACCGTCCAGCCATTAAACATCCACCTGGGAGAATGAAACCGTGTGAAATATTATCACCTGGTAGAGATAGAGCTTCCACTTGGAGAGCGATAGTGCAAGGTCTCAGGGGAAACGAATGCTTTTTAATCCACTTGGTGCCCTTAATTTCCAATCCCAACCTTCTATCATTGCACCTACTGACTCCGGACACCGGCGCTCCATCACAGGTCATGCCGTCCTTCACCTTCACCATTTGTCACTCTCTCGCCAGTTAAGACAACAGACCGCCACAAACACTCTCTCTTTCTCCTGTGACCTACTACATCCAGAGTTGGAGAGAAGAGGTGCTACGTTCACAAGGGCAAGTATCAATAATCAACATGGCTCCGTCTACCACAGAGAAACTGTCCTCGTGAACCGGAATAAATATAGCACATCGGAAAAACTTGGATTATAAAACCTATTCATCTCCATCCAAACTACTACTGTGGCTCTACAATCGAATCCAATCATCCTTCAATAATGTCATACAATCATGATTCTATTACTCTTCCTGCCTGACTACCAGCCATAACCGGAGCATGTTTATAACTATATCATTATCTACGCCTAACATCCTAGGAGAAGAGTGGAGGAAAGACATAAGATGGCAAGAAAAGGGAAAAGGAACTCAACACGTCCCTTGAGGCTGGTTCCAATAGACCTCCCTGTTTGCCCAACTTTAGAACATGTTTACAGCCTGGTACAAAAAAAAAAACAACTGTAAAGGAGGAGAACTTTATATAACTCACTCATTTTCAATTATATCAAGGCTTAAAGTTATGCATAATTAAGGCTGCAGCTGCTTTAAGTGACATCTGGGTGCCAGCTCAGGTCTTTAGATGTTTGCCTAGGCTTCTCCCGCCGGCCTCAGCTACACTCAGGCTTCATGTCTTTGCCCTTGTTTCAATTAGTCGAGGTTTAAGCACAATCAGAAACCGCCAAGATGGCCTGGGCCAATGCCACCCGCACTGAGCTTCAGAAACGTTCTGCAGGAATCCTACGAGCGGCTTCAGATCCTTTTATTGATATTGTCAAAGGCTGAACTGTGTTGCAGTTGTCTGAGTGTCATAATGTGCTACATCTGAGGCAATCCAAGCCTTCCTCATCCTCAGTGCGGCATCTTGAGGCAGCTTCATATTCATCTTCTCTCGGGTCTTTGGTTGGGTCTCTAGGTTTTTGTTGTAATGTAGGCTGGGTTAGGATAGGTTTGTTGTACGCCACATTCAAACCAGAGGAAGAGGCAGAGAGTCAAGATCTCTTGAGCATCTGACTCAAAAAGTACATTTTTTCTGCGTGCCTTTTAGATGACATAGGTCACAAAATCATAGCCCAAACCTTCACAGTCAGTGTTAGACTAAATTGAGACATTGACCTTGTGATCTGCACAAGTATAAACCAATCTGTAGGCATCTAGAGGACACAGAGAATGGATAATATGTTGAAAAACCCGTACGGTTATTACACTTACACTTCAAGGAGCCACAGGAATTGTGTGAAACTGGGTTAGCGCGTGTGCTAAATCCAAACGCAGCTCCGTGTCTCTCCCGAGAGATTTTCTCTTCATCTGACTCCACTTTACAGTAAACACGACTGTCACCGTTACACTACAAGTCCTCAGGGACTCAGCTAATGGTTTCTCCTAATGACGCACATACGTACAAAGACACACACACGACATGTACGCACACATTTTAAAAGCACTTGCGAACATATGCATCGCTCTGGCGTTACACAAACGGGATTTGCCACTGTGAGATGTAAAGTAAACGTGCATCCTGTGTTCCGCTTTAGCAGCATATGCAGATTTTCAGGTTAGATTTGTGCGAATATGAATCGCAATCAGCATTCATATGAAGAACATTAACAGAAAGACTCTGTTCCCTCACATGCAAGTATGAGTAGTGAGGGGGCACCCCGCAAACAAACAGGGATATACGGCATCAAACAATGAAACAGTAATTATCAATCCTCCGAAACAGAGGGAATGGAAAGCCGTCTTCTGTGGGATGTCAGTGGGTCTGACAGCGCCTGAGGAGCATTCTAGAGATCACGTCTGCGGCGCTATCATTAGACAGGAGGGATTTCTAAAAGGCAGCGCACTGATCACGCTGACAGCACATGAAAAAGGTCTGCTTGTGTATCAATTCACCCACCCCGTGCGATTTAGGCTCCCCCCAAACTGCACACACACATTATTGCTCCTTCTGCATGCCCAACACATATGTACCAGAAGACTCTGGTAGTCAACATCAAAGCATGATGGAACGGGCCACATCATTAGCAGAAGACAGAGGCGAAGAAGGATGAAATCATTTAGACGCCGCTGTGGCGTGTGGAATTACTACGCCTGTCGAGACGAGGGGAGCGCGGATGGAAAGGAAAGACAAGAGGGGGGGAAAGGGGGTGAAAAGGAGACAGAAAGGGGACAAATGACAAGAGAATGGAAAGTCAACATGAGCCAGGGAGATAATGGTGGTGAAATAACAAACAAGAGGAACAAACTCAAGAGAGAAGCCAGATGACAAGAGTGAACAGATTTGTCAATGGCTTTGGAGCCGAGCAGGGTGTAATGGCAGTTTCTTGATAATACATGCATGTTCTCATTCGCGAGGGAATCACTATTTCTCTTTCCAATCATCTCCCGTCCTCATTCTTCCTCCCTGCCGTGCTCTCCGGTGTCAGCGGGCCAGGCGGCCGTGTTTGACAGGCTGAGCGCGGTAATTGCGGGGAAGCGGAGAGATGAAATGCGACGCCGGCGTGATGTTTTAAACATGACTCTGTTGTAGGCCGAATTTGCACAGGTCTTAACAAGTGGGGGGCTGTCATCGCTTAGTTGACAGTGTGAACTCTTCTGAATAGCTGGATGTTTTTCACAACAGATATAGCGATGCCGTTTTTGTATCTGTCATGAAGGAAAACGCTGACTCTGTGGATATGGAGGTAAATTTGCATGGTAAAGAGAAAATTTCAGTTTCACACAGTTTCTTGCATCATGGTTTGGTAGTTTTGGCCATAACTCCTCTAATCACTGATAACACTGTATACATGGAAATCATTTAAAGAAAAGCCTGGGTTTGCCAAACAATTATGAATCGTCCTGTTTATGAAAGATAATAATAGCTTGAAATGCCATCACAGCTACAAATCCAAGTAAAGCTTCATTACTTCAGCACAAAGGGGCATCCCTATTTAGCAGTCTTACCTGCGGCTGTGTCCGTATTAGTGCAGATACAAGAGGCGAAGGTAAAGATAACTCAGACCTGTTCTCATTCACACGCCTTCTTAGCCGACGTCGCTTACATTCAGTTAATAAGTCAAGGAATCCACTCGTCCCTTTCTTTGTAAGGACTTGTGTGCATTCACTAAGGCTAAGCTAGGGTTAGATGACGGCCAGCGAGACTTCCAAAGCATGGGCTGGCTGTTTGTTAAACCATAAAGTTGTGTCTTCAGTTTCTACACATAGCAAATACAGAGGTGTGGGGGAGTTGGAGTTGTCTAAAGATTCTTCTGCTAAAGCTGAAAGTACAAATCTGAGAGATGAAAATAAAGTTTTAGGAAAACTAGTTTAGCCACACACAAATAAAATTTAATGTAATGTAATTAGTAATGTGTGACAACAAGAAGAAAAAGAAGATTACAGAGTCGTTATATACACTGATCAGCCGCAACATTAAAACCACTGACAGGAGAAGTTAATAACATTGACCATCTTGTGACAATACAATGTTCTGCTGGGAAACTTTTAGACCTGGCATTCATGTGGATGTTACTTAGACGTATAGCACCCACCTAGACCAGACCAGACACCCCCACCACATAGCAATGACACTCCTTGATGGAAGCAGCCATCTCCAGCAGGATGCAGCCTGACACAGGCACACACACAAAAACGCTTTAGGAACAGGCCTAGCCTAAAACATGAAAAACAGCACAGGGTGTTGACCTGGCCCCCAAATTCACTGGATCCCAAACTGATCAAGTGATCCACTTAGGCCCCTCCCCTCAACCCATAGGACCCAAAGGCCCCCACTAACAACATCCTGTTGGCACCACAGGACACCCTCAGAAGGCCCATGTCCATTCTCTGGTAAGTCCCAATTGTTTTGGAGGCACAAGGGAGACCTACACAATATTAGGACATCATAATGTTATGCCTGATTGGTGTACTGTATGCCTCCAACTTTGCAACAACCTGGAGAATAAATTTAACAAAGACTTAAATTTTCATTTCTAACAGAGCCAGAATCAATGTGGGTGGCATCTCTGTCCCTTAATTCAGCATCATCACAATGAGCAGTAAGCACTTTAAGCATGGGGGAAAAAAATTAGAGTTAGAGAGTTTAGAGTTACTGTGAGCATCTGAGCTAAAAGCTCTAATCAGAATGATTCCTATTGGGCTGAAGAAAATATTGTCCATTAAACGTAGACATTGTTAAAAAAAAAAACATTTAGGAGATGATCTTACTGCAGAAACTGTGTGTGTGTTATCTGCTACAACATCACCGGCCCACACAAAGCCCTGGCCACAATCCCATCCAATAACTTTGGGATACAGTGGATCACCACCTGTGAGTCAGTTTTTATCCCTCAACATCACTGCTGGACAAAATCTTGTAGGAAGATATGAACTAGACTCGGGCCTGTTATAGCAACAGAATAAGTAAAAATGACCTGAATTTAAATGCAGTGAAGTACATTTAAAAAGTAATAGATCACATTTTAAAGGGCCTTGATGATGGGCCTTGATTAGTTTGAGGCTCTTATTGGTCCGCTCTGTGACAATCACATCTGCAACAATGGCTGCTAAGAATGTAGTGAACAGATGTTTTATCATAACTTCATATTGCTAACCTAATCAGAGGCTGTCACGTAGATATAAAGGGATTTATAGAACCAAACACTTGCTTATGGCTTCTTTAAAAACCTAAAACCATCATAAACACATTAACTTAATACGACAACGTCCTCCGTGTCTCCTTACCTCTCCGACCCATAAAAACATACAACAAAAACCTCACAAACACATACAACCCCCTCAGGCGTCAAAGATAACCACCCTCACTTCCATCCTCCAGAATGCAATTAACTATTATGTGGCCCTTCATAATCTGCCATGTTCATTTTATTTGCCTTTGATACAGCACGGGCTTATCTTGCTAGTCTTTACACGGAGCACCGCGTGCATCCCCCCGGCAACAAGAAAACAAAGTCAAAGTTTTCAAATCTTCTCAAAATCTGCAAAGAAGGATAAGTGAGAGGGACGGAGGGGAAACGGGATCGCTCGGTTTGGCAGGGTGTCACATTGTAAGAGCGGAGGTTAGTGGTCGGAGCTCCCGAGAAATGCATCAGAAGTGATCTGGGGTGTGGAGGAAAACTGATGACCTTATTTTTCAGTGTTTGCCTTCATGAGCGCTTCTGTTTGAGAGCAAAATAGATGGACTGGGACACAGATGTGGAATCTAATTTCAGGTCATAATGATCTTCAGAGAGAGAGAGAGTGAGAGAGAGAGAGAGAGAGAGAGAGAGAGAGTGAGTGAGAGTGAGTGAGAGAGAGTGTTTTACCGTCATTGCCTTGGCTTCCCTCTCTCTTCAGCATCTGTACCGCCCCCACATACTTCTTCAGCTGGACCTTCAGGACCTCATTCTCCCTGCACAAACAGAAGCACACATCATTAAACCATCAACTAACGAAATAAGGCCCCTCTAAGGACAAAACACTGCCCGTGAGCGGTTTTGTTTTTAAACAGAATCATAATTGTGCATTTAGACAAAATAATCGTCAGCTTGCCACGGTAAAGACGCACACGTGTGCAAAGGGCACATTTTCAAGCAACAACAACTCTCCGAGCTGTCGCAAGCCAGTAAGATGAAGCGGTTTACTTGATCCTATCACAGCATGTGGTGGAGGGAGATGGTGTGAATGTCATTGTGACATCTTGTCACCTGAGGAGCGATGGAAATATAAACACTTGACAACTAATCCAGATGGTCAGTCTGAGATATATTCACAGAGATGTGACTCGATGGCAAGAAAGAATCAAATGCGGTGGATCGGATCATCAAAAGCAGCTGTGTGGACGAACCTAGACGTACCGCAGCCATGCATTCTACGCTTCCACGTAGAATGCATGGCTAGTCTTTACTATGGCATGGCCACGCTTCTAAATTATGCCATTAGGATGTGGTTAGGAAGCAAATAGGCAGCTTCCAACACACTGATAGATAGTGAGCTTGGATTCAAGGTAAGTAAAACGCAGGACATGTCTTTCCACATGTCTTGAATAGATGTGTTTTGGATTGTTTTTACTGGTCTGAGCTAGAGCAAACCTCTGCAGATGGAAACAAAGTCAAAATGAAGTGCCAGAACCTGCAGTTCCTCTAATGTCCACTTGAGGCTGGCTCTTAAAGGGGAACTACTGTTTTTTACAACCTGGACCTTATTTCTGGCATAAAATACGATCATTTAATCACCCATATAGCTTTTGAGTCATTTGTACACAAATTGCAATGGTTCATCCACAACCTCAGAATCGTAAAAACATTCAGCCATGTAAAAAACTAGCAAGCCAACCGTCGCAGGTGCGCACGGCGCTCAGAGATGACATCATCCAGGTCAGAAGACATCATCCAGGGTCTGTAGGTCAATCTACAGACTCCAGATGATGATAACAGGTAACTCCAGACTCAACGGGGAATAGGACTAGAGTACGATAACAAAATATTGGTGAAATGAACGAGTTTCACGGCAGATGATGCGTTATTTAGAGGCTGTGTTTCGGTGCCCCAGTCACTCCCATTATATAGATATACGCTGATCTAAATATCTCCTGAAGGAATACAAATTACACAAAAGTTATATGGGTGAGTAAACAATCGCATTTTATGCCAGAAATAAGGTCCTGGTTGTAAAAAAAACAGTGGTTTCCCTTTAAAGAGAGTCGATTCATGTCCGAATGTCCAACTTGACAGTAGAAACAAATATGTTAACGGCCTGGTACAAAAATGGTTTTGTTAATTTATAGCTTAATTTATAGCTAATTATCTCGCTCGTGACAATCATAGAGGGGTCAATTTTTAGTTATGGATAATTATTGGCATGGCCGAAACATCACCAATTTTTAACAAGCTAGGAGTTACATGGAGTCTGACACTGCCAAGATGGTGATGGCCAGAACCACCACACTGAGCTTCAAAACTCCTCTTCAGTATATCTATGGATGAAGTCACGAGGGCTTGTGCATCTTTATATACAGTCAGTGGCTGGGATCGTTAATTCCAAATTAGTTCGCGGAAGAACTGAAATATTCGGTGATTAACCTGAAATTAAGGCCCAACTTCCTTCTCCCACAACATTTTGGTGGTCTTGAAATGCACTGGTGGGAACTGATAATGTCGCAACCAGACTCATAGAATTGGGTGCAGCTATAGCTAGTTAATTTATATAAACATCTGGTGGATACCTTCATTAAGCTGCTTCAATGCCTCTAAAAGGAAAACTATTTTCATGGTTTCAGGAGATTTAAGGAATCATCTAACTGGACAAACGCTGTGTGCTATCTGTCCACTCGAGCACATGTAAACACAACACTTGACTGGCCCACACAGAGCACAGCGTCATTAGCAAACAGCTACACCTCCTGCGAGCCATCTCTTATCCCCCGATACCAACGCTGTACAAAATCTTGTGGAAAGCTGCAAGCCTGTTTTAGCAGCAGATTAATGCCTGTGGCTTTAGAACAAGGTGTTCACAAACCATACATGGGTGTTATGTTCAAGGGGTCACAAGCCACATTTAAAATTATAGAGACCTGATTTTCACCGGGGAAAACGCTTAACAAACAGAAAACCAGATCTTTTAAGTACATGTGCTTTTTCACTCAAGTGTTCAAGACAATTTTGGCTGTTAGTTTGGAAGCACTCAGCAAATACAATAAATCACAAAGTCGGAAGAGGATAAATCAATACAGAAAGTAGACAGAAAATCAAACTGGCAATATAAATTCACATCAGACGACATAAAGGGGAAGGAAACATTGGACAAACACTCGCAAAGCTGTGCCGAAGTGCAGTTCTGACAACCTTCAAACACATCAATAAACTCCATCTACTACATCAATGCTCATATCAAAATCCACAGGCTAAAAGGATCTTTGTGTGTGTGTGCTCTGTATACAAGAAAGTTCAAGTCTTTTTTAAAGTCTTTTCCATGTGAGTATTAAGAGAAGCAGCAGGTGTATTTGCACCAACTGTATGTACTGTTTTATAAGCAAGACCAAAACTGGATATTGGATACTGGATATTAATATCCCAGATGCATTTTACGATGACTTGTTATTGTAAATGGGTGTGCTGGACCGTGGCTGAGGACACAGACACAAAGACATGCTGATAAAGAAACACAGGGAGAGACACCGGCAGTCTCTTTACCAGGCGTAACCAGTTGAACATCATCGACTTTGGGGAGGAAATCAATCAGACTTGGAGTGTGGCTTTATGCCCTTGGTAGTTAAATTTAACAGCCTTTGTCTTGCTCCGCCATCGCTCTCCCTCCCCACCACATCCCCCACCCGAGCCCTCATTCTCCATGGGTGATTTTTGGTGCCCTGCTTATCAGCCCTCATTCACAACCAACAAAAGAGGTGCCTGCCGGGAGACCTCCTGAAACCACATGACGAGCTCTCAGCGGAGCCGTCCTCGCCGTTATCAGAACCACCCGCAGCCCAGATGTTTCTCAGCCTGATTAAATTATAGCTAATACAAGCTGCTTCCTCCAAAGTGTGTGTGTTCATACAGAGGTTGGTGGAGGTACGCCGATATTCAGAAGCATCTCATTTTACAGAGAATGAGCCTCATCATCTCAGCTCCTATACCAGCAGGTACATAACAGCTTCTGACAAAATGGGGCTGAACTAGCGCTGATACTTGAAACTCAGGTGATATTTTACCTTACCTTATCTTAAGCCAACTGCATTTGTGCGCCTGACTCACATAATTCAGTCTCCTTACAGCCACACACAGACACCTTTAGCCTCTCTAAATGTGAATCTCTGTGTCCACTTCGCAATTTATCAGTTCACAAATTCTGCTGGAATCTACACCATTCCCATTGGCAAAAATGAAAACATGACAAAAACAACTGTGCTCTACATTCTTAGCACCCAGTGCTGCAGATCTGACTTTTAAGGGGGCTTGATAATAGGCTGAGTTTCTTCTGGTCTCCAGTTTCATTAGTAAAACTGAATCCATGGCTATGAGCAATGTTTAAGTGAAAAGGCTAGATTTATAAAATAAAGTTGGAACCTTTGTAAAAAGCTCATGTCACTGAGCTTACAAAATAATAGCATTCCACTGCTTAGGTGAATTATATATTTATTATTTGAGACAGTAATAATATGAATAAATAATAATAAAAAAAAGAGAGTAGTCAAGTCAGATCGACAGTGAATGAAGAGAGGGAGCGGCGATGGCAAGATTTTGCGTCAATGCAGCTAAAGAGCACCCTTCATCTACCGCCCTACTTTAAACCTTGACAGCTGGCGACATGCTGGGCGCTACACACCCACTGGCCAAAGGTTGCTGAGCAGAAACAAACAAATCAGCAAATAATCAGAGAATACAGTTAGAAGGCAGTGTACCTGCAGAAAAATAAACCACAAAATTCAATAGGAGATGGGTGATAAGGATTGCTTTGGTATGAACCCATGTAGGGTTGTTTTTCAAAAGAAAATCTTGCTAATTTAACTTTTTACGTGAACATGAGCCTTCATTTATAGGCCCAAGATCAGAAGGACCAGAGCTTCACAAAGAATTATCTATCAGGATGTTCAATATGTACGTATGTGTCGAAGAATTCCTGTAGGTTTAACCTGAAGTCGCAAACATTTCTTTGTTATCCGTTTCTATAAAAT
>JASGAT010386659.1:0-11327 GCA_030220025.1 Chelon auratus
CCCTGTAACATCTCACTGCATATATTACATGAGTCTGGACACGAACTACAACTCCGGTAGGTGGTGGAGGTAAAATAAAAAAAACATGGTAAATTTATTTTCTTTCAGTTCGAGGCTTTTTTTTCTGAAAACTACACAGCTGTTATTATTCATACTACTGTGTGTTTATATTCTTGCTTCTGGTTGTCGGTCCCTGGAACTTCCTTCCAGATGACAATAAGCAGGTCGTGAAAGATGGCTAGCCATGATTATTTGTATAAACAGGCAGCCTGTTATGTGTCATGGTATAAACTTATGATTTCACAGCCACCTAATCTGACATGTTAACCATCTTGTCAGACCAAAATACTGTGACAACACGAAGTACGTGGGGGAAAAAAACCCAGCGTCTTCATTTCAGCCAGGTATCATCACAAATGACACAAAAAGCTTAAAAAGTGCAATAAATGTGCCAGGAGGTGAGCTATTTATATGTAATTCTATAATGTTACTTAGATGGTGATTCATTTGGCTGAGACTACTGGATTGTGACAGCGGTGGCACAGACACAGAAGCCTGGTGGAGGCAGGGGAGGACCACGACACATCTGGCAACAAGTCAAACCGAGTTCAGCTTTTGCTTCAGCAAAGCGTGATGTCTTCCAGCAAGGATCTGCTGTGTACTCACTGTTGGCAGATGACTGTGTAATTTGAATAGCATATTTCATTGTAGCAGATGGACAGTTGTCTTACTAATGAGCTGTGCAGTCCTTTGTTGTTTTATAAAACACAGTGTAGAGTTTTTGCACATGACAGTCCGTCAACCTCATAAATCTCCTACTCAAACCCATCTTATCAGAAACAACAACCAACCAACTAGGGAGCTGGACGTAGTCTAAATGCCTGGTAAGTAACAACAAGCAGATCCTCATGTAACTGTCCAACCTTTTTCACACATAACCAGCTACTCCTCTAGCTTCTAACATTGATGTATGGCAGGAGTAGTATGTGGTATCTGTCTTCACACAGAAGAATGACGGTAAGTTGGAAAGGAGTAACGCCAAAGCCAAGAGCATGCTGAGTGTTTTGCACAGCTTGTCGTGCTGAGACAAGTTTTCTGACTTATTCTGGAGGTGGATGGTTATTTATTCTCAGAGTTTGATGCTGACCATGTGCTCTGCGCTGCAGAAAAGCTCGCCCCCACTTTGGTACTTCAGAATGAGAGAACGATAAAAAAGAAATGACGTCAAACACAGCATGTCCTTGCTATTCATGTATGTGACAACAGACACCACGCATTATCAGAGATGCTTTGTATGTCACTTTATTTTTTACCTTGACAGAAGTGGATCAGTCATTCGATCATCATGAAGCTGTTTTATGCTGCCAATTTATGTATTTTTTATTTATTTTTATTTTTTCTTACTAAGGAATTTGTGGTAGTTAACAGGAATAAATGTCTTGGGATATTTTTTTATTCATTTATTAATTCTGCATGCCTGAGTTGTGGTGGTTGCGGGGACAGCAGGTGGATGCACGAACGCATGTTTTGTCCATTTTGTTGTATATTTAGAAATAAAGTACCATAAAAACCTATAGTACAATACCACATGTCTTCATTACAGTAACATTCTGTAGCTCATATTGCATTTTGGGTAATTCTGACTTAGAGGGAACCTTTTACAGTATATCTGGGGTTCACTGTAACCTTGCTGTGACTGGGCTGTAATATACCAGGGTAATAATACAGTACTGCTGTCAACAGTGAGGTGACACATCACAGATCAGCAACACTTCGTCACCAGGCAACATTACTGGAGGAGACCTGATGTTAGGCTGTGGATTTCTGGAGGTTTTGTTTATTTTATGGCTTTAATGGAAACTTTTAACAAGATGTTTCACACTAGGTGTATTTCACACTGGTTTTGGCTGGAGCCTATCCCAGCTGTCATCGGGCGAGAGACAGGGTAACCACCACTCCACTGTGCCACCCATCATTTATGGTTCTATTCATTATTTTATTACTAGTTATGATCATCTCAATACGTAGTATTATATTAATATGTACATTAAACAACAATACAGCATGGTAAAATACAGTAAATTAAAAAAATACAGTATGAATAGAGTAAGCTACTGTTTTGTACACAGTATTGTTTTATGCACTGTAAAGTACATTACAGTACAGTTAAAGTAGATTACTCTCAGTCAAAATACAGTAAGTTCACAGTGCTGGGTTCTGTGAGATCTTCATCTTCATCAGCCTTTAAGCATTGCAGCTTAAAGGCTCACATCAGCCCACATCATTATCCTGAACAGGCACATCAACACACTGGTGACGCCGTGCACCTGAGGCTCTTTGGCTGGTTTGGGTGTGATTACGCATTAGGATTCACAGTGAGTAGGCAAATCCCACGTCAGTAATCCTCAGTAGTTCTCGAGTGTGAGTTAGGTGTAGGATTAGATTACTTGATGTTATTCAAGAATCAATAACCTTGCTGCGTACTGTGTTGCTGTCCTCAAATGCTCAGTATGGAACGGGGTATGTGACCTTAAGTGTGGGGATGAGAGCGTATCTACTCTCTACTGTCATATATATTCCATAGAGTAGGGCACTGAAGTTCCATTTTATGTATTCAGACTTGTATACAGAAGATACACTTGTAAAAGGTGTATTAAATGTGTGAGAGCCTCTTGGAAAGTGATATTGAAAGATACAGATAAATTATGTCAGGCCATGTTCCTTTCCTCTTTACTGATACTCCGATATAAAGATATATTTTCTTTTTACCATTCATGTTACTCTGGAACCGACAACTGATTATAATGAAGAAAAGTGAAAGACTGTGATGTGCTTAATAGATATTCACTCCAACACACCCACACACGCACAAATAAACAGCAATACAAGTCTGTCATTTATTTTTCGTCTGTTATCTCTTGTGAGCAATTAAAATAAGACTTCACGAACCGAACACTGCACTTGTATGACCCTGTCAGAATCAATGATTCAGAAAGCCAGTTCAGCTTCGTAACAAGAAATGCAGCACCAACATCTCTCCCAGCACGATTCATTCAGTCCAAAATAATAGAATGACGTCTCCTGCATGTTATTTATTACCTGTAAGTGTAAATACAGCTGAAATTTAATCCGTGTACTCAATGCCTGTGCTAAGTCGGATCGCACCTCTACTGTCTGTTACTTAGAAATCATCATAGTATCAACAACCTGACTGCGCTCACCCTGCCGCCACTCTGTCTTCTCTCACTGTCACCGTCTGCTGGATGATTCACACACTGGCTGCACGAAATAACCCCTGATGTTCTGCAATCACAGCACCGCCGTGTACATTCTGTAAAATTAATTCTGGCAGCGTGATCGTACCGGATCAGGCGTTCGTATCCTGTCAGTCTCACTCACAGAGAAACAATTAGGGGCCCTGACAAACAGAGGGTGGTAAAACCTGAAATTTCTTCTTCTTTCTTTATATACTTTAATCTCAAAGTCACAAAAGTCCCAAAAAAGCCTGTTTTGACTGAGGGAAAAAGTGACATGTGTGATTCACTATGTCACTATATACTCTGATCGCAGATTTAATTGCTGCATCAACCAGTCACACACATTTCATTCAGATTCACATGATGCTGGCTGTCTGGCATTCAGGCTCGTCTGAATCCTCGTTTCTGAATGAAAGCCTTTTATGTCTGAACCCTAATCAAATTACAGATCTGTTATATCAGAAAATCAGTGGCGATTTCTGGCAGACACTGACATCAGTAATGAAATCCCTAACCGTATTAATAAAACTGACAGCGTCAGTTTGGAAGATTGGTGGCCAAGACCTTCATGACATTCTGTTAGTCTGAGGTGTCAGAGCTGTATTTCAATATCCTGGTTTAGACGAGTTGGCTGATGGGGGCATTATCAGTTTTGCAGGTGAGGAAATTTAGGCAAAATTATAGGACTGGTGGCATTTACAGGTGAGGTTGCAGACTGCAACCAATTTAACATCTGTCACCTCCCCTCATGGGGAATCTATTCTGGCCTCCAAAATACATGAAAATTATGACAACTTTTCTTTAGACCAGTGTTTGGTTCATTCATTATGGGTTACAGTGGAAAGTTGTTTCAGGTTGTTCTTCACAAATTAAAACCTAATTATGAAAATTATATTCAATTTCTGCCAAGCAGCACCCTCCAATAAAAATGCAGACAACCCGAAAACTGCAGTTCATCCAATAGCCACTTGGGACTGACTAAGAGTTGGCTGTCGTGGAGTTAGGCGCTGCCAAGATGGCACCAGCTGCAGTCACCAAACTAAATCTCCCTTCAGAACCTTATGGTTGACCTCGTCCATCTTTATAAACAGCACTTGATGCCCTAAATCCTCTACACTCGACTTTTATGAGATCACCAAAATTATTGTAATTCATCCTCCAGGGATCAACAATGCCAAGCCTTTCAGTATGTTTCAAGAATCTGCACAAGAAGCCAAAAATGGAAGGCACATCAGATCCTTGTAATTGTGCACGTCTGCATGAAATTTTATGGCAATTCATCTGACATGCGTTAAGATTTTTGAGTTTTGATCAAAGTGGGGTACCCACTGATGCATGACTACATAGCCAGATTAATCATTTCTAACTGCTGCCTATTCTGTTTACTATTTGTGTTGCCAGGTTTGTTCTTACAATAAAGTCTCATCATCAATGGCTACTCACCATAATATGTCCAAAATGAATGAGTGGTTTTGTCAACGTCCCTAGCAGTTTTTTCTTCTTCTTTTTTTCATTCTCTGTTGAACTTTAACCAGCTGTGTCAACTGAAAGTTGTTTTAAAGTATCTTTATGGATATTTCCCTATTCATTTATCTGTGTTATCCCTTCCCGTGATGGATGGGAGGTTTCCACCCGAGTGGGCTGACAGGATAAACTGTCCCATGTCTCACATACAGAACTGGGATAATGGTTGTCCCAACAAAAGCAGTCATGACGACAGACATGCAGGATGACTAAAACATTAGCAGTCGGTGAAAGACATGCAGGGGTAAGTAATATCCTAGAGGGTAAATTATAAATACTGTACCCACAAGCTCGGCTGTCCTTCACATAGCAGCACACACATGTACACTACAAAGAATGCATGGGTGAACACAAGAGCCAGACAAAAACTCATTTACTAAAGCTCAGATATGGACATCACCAGAACCCCTGTGTGATCTTAGTGCTGACAAGCCTGGACACATCCTCCAACTTCATATTTTGAGTTGCAAGCATGTGTGGATAGAGCCAGACATAATAAGTCTGAAATAATTTATGTGTCCCCCAGGTTTGGAAAAAGTGTCCAACAGCGAGTTAATAAATCAGCCAATGCCCATGTCCATTTCTATAGAGTAAATTAATGAGTCAGTGGTGTAGGGAGATTGTCAGTTGGGATTTGTTTGAAAACACCAATGACGGCAGATGTGTGCTGATAATGTCAAAATGTCTAACTCAACTCAGACAAATCTCTTTCCCGTCTTCTCCCTCTTCTTCTGACTTTCCCCCGGGCTATGCAGAGTAGATCATATTATATGTTAGCTCTTCATGTATAATAGATTAGCTGTGAGGCAGTGGATTGTAAGCCAGCTTCACTCCACTTTGCTTCCAGCATGGTCCATTTGCTGCACTTAGTATAAAACCTTCATGGGGATACTGCAGAGTTGTGGGAAAAGCTCTCAGTACTCAGATTTTACCTCACACACATTCAAGATCGGGACACGCACTTGTCTGTTTCCTCACAAATGAGGTTCACAACAGGCTACAGCCAGATTTACTACCCTGTTTGTAATGAATAAAACCAGAACTCACATTTGAAAATAGGGTTTTAATCCCAGGCTGTAATGTCATGTTGAACACTTAAACAATGTACTTTTGAGCATTATTTCACTACTTTCTACATAACTTTTTTTTGCGTAATATTTTGTCTCTAATTGACTATAAACCTAGAGTGTCAGGAAAAAAAAGATTCAGAGAGAGTGTTTAGTGTACTCAGTGTTTCCGTGGTTTGCATGTTCTCTCTGCATCTGCGTGGGTTCTCTCCGGGTACTCCAGCTTCCTCCCACTGTCTAAAGACATGCTTGTTAGGTTAACTGTTGGTTATAAATTGGCCATAGGTGTGCATGTGAGTGTGAATGGTTGTCTTTCTCTCTCTGTTAGCCCCGTGATAAACTGGCGACCTGCNCCTCTCGCCCGATGACAGCTGGGATAGGCTCCAGCAGACACCGCGACCCTTCACAGGAACAAGCGGTTACAGAAAATGAATGAATGAATGAATGAATGAATGAATGAATGTTTTACAGTTACACATATAGCACTCACCAGTAGGTGAGACTAAATGCAGTTGAAAGTCTAAACCCTTGATCTGTTGTGGAAATATATGTCCTCCTGCTTGTATGTGTTATTGTGAGTTTGCCGAATAATACAGTTTAACATAGTTGAATCCTGCAGCCGTTACCATGAGCATTTTAAAGTATTTGTCCCTTTTCATTATTCAACATTTGTGCCAGTGAAGTAAAAGGCCCTGTTCAGACCCTGCCTTGACATCCGTCCTGGGGATTCCCAAGCAAGTGGTCAGTTAAAGCACTCGTGTGAACACACCCAGGACGCATCAAGAACATATTCGAGTGATCCAATCTCAGACCACATTTGGAGTTGGTATGAGATGGATTCTTTTAATGTTAATGGTGTGAACACACAATGCATCTTAGGTCACACTGAAGACCGCCTACTCAGGTGGGGTGGTCTCGCACCTTTTGAAATATTCTGTCCATGCAGCTGTTAACTAGCAAAATAACAAATACATCTAAACAAAAATTAAAAAATGAATTTAATCACCAGTGTCTTTACTGCCTGAGCTTTTTCAAACCCCACAGTTGTGAAATGATTGTGTGTATGGAAGTTTTCCAGGTTCTAATCTGAGCTGTGTGCAGGCCTGTAAAATACAAGGTAACAACAGGGTGGTAATAATAATAATAATAATAATAATAATAATAATAATGATAATAATAGTAATAATAATAATTTTGTACATTTTCCATGACCATGTCATGGTGCACACACAACGAGTATTGGTTCTGATACAGGAGGAAACTCATCAGAGACAGCAGCAGTAAACTAAGATTGGATCTCAAACGCTGGCTGGGGACGCAATGCCAGGTGTGAACATAGATAATTAAAGCTGGCCAGCTGGGATTGGATTGCAAACAAAGAGAAAGTAATGCAAAAGGGGTGCACGAGAGCTAATAAATTAACCACCTAACTGGTTAACTGCCTGTGTGGCTGTTGGAAGTGTAGTAATATTTCAGTAAAGGCCAGACTGCATAGACACTGCAACAGTTAATTTACACCATCAGCATCATCCAGTCATGTCCAACACTCATAGTCCTGGGAGAACATTAAAGTAATAAGGAAAACTAATTTTTTTGGTGGTTTCAAGTTAATACGAATGAAGTGTCAGCTTCATACTTTAAATCAACAAGATTTCTTGTGACTTGACTTCCAATCACTTTTCCATCTCTTCCTTTCTTTTTTCTATTTTGCAATTTTCTTCTGGCTTCACACAGTTTATATTTAATGAATCTCATCAGACTCAATCTGTCTTAAAATGTCAAGAGAATACTAATCTGTATACATACGTAAATGGCGCATTCTCCTGCTGTGAGAACTTCCAATTGCGGGGTCAAATAAAAGTTAGAAGCAAGAGCTCTGGGAGAAATGTATGAGCACATCACACCTACACACATACAGAAACACATGCCCAAATGCAACGCACTGAGTGGGATGGGCAGAGGCGGGAGAAGTTCAATTTTACGCTTCAAGAAAGAGAGTGAGAATATGTCAGGAGAATGGGACTGGGGTAATTTGAGAGCAGGAGGAGCTGGAGAGTGTAGTGGACGATAAGGGATGGTTAATGTAGAGTGTGAAGAGATAATGAAATAAAGGGGAGGGGAGAAAGAAAGGCATTCAGTAGACAACAAAGGGAGTGTTTAACCCATTCCTTTAGGTATAAAAAGGAGGGATTATTACAAATGATGGCTGAACAGGGTGAAATAAGAACTATACATGCAAGCTGCAAATACTCAAAGTAAGAGAGAGAGAGAGAGAGTGGGAGCGGGGGCAGGTAATGAATGTGAAGGCCTTATTCGTGGCTTTCAGTTTCACTGCGACTGATAGAAACTTGCAGAAAGAAAATGAAGAATAGTCATCAGCGAACACAGCAACAGTGGTATTGCAAGCAAATGAATGTACATCACAGTTAGGTCGCAGAGGAACAATAGGAAAAAACAAAATCTATAAAAAGCTCCATCACATTTCAAATTACTAAGTGCTAACAAGCTCTTTGCCACATGTTTAATGAGTGTCTGAACCACAGAGAACAGATAACAAGCAGGAAATAGTGACACTTTGCTAAGTCTAACTTTCATGCTGTATGCTAAATTTACGGCACAGCATTCGTTAAGGTGATGCTAACAATGCACAGTTGTCCACATGTCAGTAGGGAACTTTTGTTTTCAGGGAAGAACGTAGTGTGGACTATATATAGCCATGCAGAAACAAAGATGTGAAGCTCCGGGCGGTGGATGGGTTAAAGCCTAAGCGAGTCTGACTTTCAGGTGGGACACAGGAGTAAGTATTTGAAATACCTGAAAGTATTCTTCTTCAAACATTTCTGTTGTCTACCAGCTATAGTTTCATTACTATAACCTGAACTTTAAATCTACCTTAGTTACCAGGTAGTATTTCACAATTTTAAAACCGTTGGCATTGAAGGTGATCTAGAATGAAGCAGTTCCATTAGTTTATTGTGTTTCATTTTTAATTAAACTTTGAGTCATAAACTGTACATGAAATATGGACGTAGCCGCAGTGACATGACTCGGAGGAGGAGTGAGAGGTCGATCTGAGTGAGAAACCGATAACCGCTTGTAAATCAATGCAGACCACGCATGTCAATCTGGCCAGGCACGCCTCCATGTATACCTCTATTTAAGGCCTATTATTTGCTTAATGATTATTTTCAAAAGGACCAGAACACATTTAGAACACATCAGCAACCAGTGATAATGAAATTTCCTCTACTTGCCCACTGGCAAATATACTGTGTATGGATTTAGCGTATCAGGCTTTCGCACACAGTGTCAACATGATGTGAACTCAAAGAGTCTGCCTACTGTACATACGTCAATGACCTCCACTGTTTTGTTTAATGTACTGTAGATGAAAGCATGCTTTTTCGTTTGTGCAGTCATACAGCATAGAGGCAGACAGGAAACGACAGACAGAGAGAATCTCAACCAGAGATGTGATGCAGTTGTGATGTGATGCAGATCCACATTATGTGGTACATCTATTAAGGTGACTGTGTATATTTTTTTTTCCTCAAATCATCACTATCCAAAAAGCATTTATGTATTTTGTAGCTGTGTGCAGCCCTGCCATTTATTTTTTTTTTGTGCGTATCAGACGCAGTATCTAGTTTGGAGCTGTAGCGGCCCTTTGTTCAGTTTAAGTTACAGCAGTATTCAGAATCAGATTTAGGTATAGGCGACACGGGCATATTGTCAGGGGCGGCACGGCTACTCGAAAAAAAAATTCAAAAAAAAGAAATCATTCGTTACATTTGTGTGATTGGATGTCTATTGGGCTGTATGCTGTGTCCCATCAGCGCGATACGAGTTTCCTTTGTCTGTTGAAGTGGGCGCACTCCAACTTTCTGATGAGTAGCCAGCTTTCTGCTTGCTGGGCAGAAGATCTAAATCACAAACGTAGTGGTAAATGTGGACAGGGGCGGGTTGACTTCAGGAGAGGAGCGGGGAGAGCGGGCATTTATCAAACGGAGGACCTCTACAGTAGACTACTATTTATGTATAATGACACCACAAAACGCTGTCAAATAAACCACACATAAATTCATTCATTATATGGTTGAAATAGGCCAGCATGTAGCATCAAGGTGAATTGGTTTAGTCCCAACTCTGGACTCTGGACTGACGGGTAATGTGTTGCCAAATAAAGACCATGGAGAAGAAGAGGTCCACACCCTCAGGTACCCATTTTAGAGATAAAGGTATGCTGCTGTCATCTATTTATGAGTAGGACCATGCTAATACTCTGCCTGTAATACTGAAATAGGATGGATTAGGGATGGGCAACTGGCGGCCCGCGGGCCCGCGACCTCACTCAACGTGGTCCTTAGATTCATTTTTGAAAATTATAAAACTGTATCCTCTGCAGCACTGAATCAGTTGTAATTACATAATTAATTAATGCAGACCCCGCCTTGCACACGCTTCCATCGGGTCTTCTCTACCAGTGAAGAAGAGACGTTGAGCCATGGCTAAGAGCGGAGGAAAGAGGAAACTTGATCGAGAAAATCGCGTCTTTCAGGTGAAAGAAGGTTATCTGTTCACAGAATGTAAAGGCAAACCGATTTGCTTAGACTGCTTAGAGACGTTATTTGTCATGAAGGATTCCAATTTAAGTCGCCGCTTCAACACGTTGCACAAAGATAAATACAACAGGTATACTGAAGCTGCAAGGGCTGCTATCGTAGCGGACCTTAAATCAAAAGTACGCAAACAGCGACTTTTTACATGAGCCCACCACTGGTAGTGGTGAGGTGGAGTGGGTATACAGGGAAAATGTTAAACTCTTTCTTAGTGTAAAAATGCACAAGTTAATAATAAAAAAAAATCACAGTAAGTGGTTATTTGTTTACTTCAATAAACACACACATATATATAATTATAAATATATAAATAAATATAATCTAATTATACACACACAAACATATTTAAAATGGCAGTTTTATCATATCTGGTTAAGTGCGCGGCCCTATGTGGCCCTCAGGTAGTGTCGATGAACAACTGTGGCCCCCTCCATCATTTAAGTTGCCCATCCCTGGGATGGATAGTAAAACTATGTTAACCTGTTGATATGTTGCTTGCTCACTATACTCTTGCTACATTGGACGACAGTTTCCGTCGTCAGTCAAACTAGCAGCTAAAACTGATAATGCTCTTACAAGCCAACCCATTGTTTTATTTTTAATGACGATGATGGCGATATGACACCACCATTGAGTTTTCCATGCTGTTGATTAGGTCTATGTTTCTTTTGCAACATATTGAACATTATCGAAGCTCGCCCACAGTCTAGAACCACCCCTGGCTGTGTTAGCAATATGGAGTTCAAAAGGTCTGCACAATTAAAGGAACAGTATGTAGGATTGTGGCCAAAACTGGCCAAAACTGGTACTGCAATCACTTTCAAAATACTGTAGAACGGTGTATCCCCTCCAACCTCCCC
>JASGAT010386665.1:0-27900 GCA_030220025.1 Chelon auratus
GACTAAATTACAATATAGTAACTTAACATTTACTATATCCATTTCAGCAAACTCATGAACTCTGACCTCTATGAAAACTTCCAGTTAATTAATTAGCAAGAGTTTGAAAATTGGTTGGTGGTATCTCCCCTTCGCTACTCATCTGTGATGGCAACCACTGAGGGTGAGAAGAGTCCATCGTTTCAAGTGCACCTTTTTGACCTTTACAGTACACCATTGAAAATTTGACATAAACTGCAACTGTAAATAGCGAAATGTGTCTTCATGCCATAGTTTGTCGTTGCGTGAAGTGCCTGGAATACAATTTCAGAAGCAATATTATGAGCCCAGGTCAAGGAAACTGATGGGAGGAGAGTACAGTTAACTGCTCTAATTGTATTGTTCCCTCAGTCATAGATAGATAGATAGATAGATAGATAGATAGATAGATAGATAGATAGATAGATAGATAGATAGATAGATATGGATCAAAGCCATTCAAAGTCAAACTCTTTCGTTATGCATTGCTCTTGAAGTTATTGTCTGGTCCATGAGAAACAAGACACAACGTAAGTTTGTTTGTGCTTTCCCTGAATATAAAATCTGAGAAACAGTGCAATCATACAGTTGGTAATGTTAGCTGACGATGACTCATGTATTGACAGGCGCCTTTACAGCCAATTTATTTAAGCCTTCCAAAAAGATGAGCTCTGGCAGGTGTTATTGTCTGTCTACTGACTCCTCCTCAACAGGAACGTGACACAGTCACCAGGTGGATAAAAGAGGGCACACTCAACATACCATCTCTTGTCCTTCTCAGACCAGCTAATAATGAGATGAAATTTTGAACCAACCTATATGGACAGATAGTTCAATAGTGCCATCCTCTGGATAGTGTGGGCTTCATTTTGTTTCTTAGGTTTTCACATTCTGAGCATCCTTTCCCATTTTATTTTTATCATAAAGACTATTCACTATGCTAGCCTACCCAATAACCATGATTATTTCCCCAAAGCATAAACTAGTAACATATCTATGATGCAAAATTCATATTTATGCTGTAGGAGTGAAAACAACTTGTGATATTTGTTTTTGCCTTTATGAATTACAAAGTGTAAATGTTTAAGGTATAAAAAATAAATACATATATTTTAAATGTGAGCAACAGCAAATTAATACTAAATATGCAACAGAGACCATAATTATCAGTAGCATATGTGGCTGTGGAAAATGTACATGTATGAATGTGTTGAGACCTTACAGTGTTAGCTATAAAAATATTGTGTTTTTATTTTATTTTTAGCTCAAACTGCAGGACATCCCATAATTTCACACAAGATGTTTAAAAATAGTTGGACACTTTTGGATTTACAAATAACTTTGGGGCCGTAACAATTTCAATATATTTATTTATTTTTACCAGACAGTGATAACAAAACTTTTATTCTATTTAATTCTAAAACTGGAAAGTGTGTCAGTAACTTCTCCTGCACAGCTCTGGGACCAAGGGCCTGCTCCAGTGTGACCAGGGCTGTCATAGCCTTCTGTCAAATGAAACATCAGAAATATGTGGTGTACAGCATTTTCCATGCATATTACAGCTACTTGTTTAAACTATGACAAAACCCAGAAAGGTGTTTTGTTTGTTTTTTTTTTGTTTTTTTAATATAGGCTGCTATGCTTTGAAAATAATATTGTACAGGGCAAGAATTTGACATCACATTCAGTCTTAATTTTCTCTTACCATATCTTCTCTCTGTGCTATTTTATAACAAATCAAGAATGGAAAGTATTGCATGAATCCGTAAATATTCAGATTTGATTTGCAACATTAAACCTGTAGGCTTAATTTTCTTACAGGAGTCCTCTGATAGTGAAAGAGTTATCCTGGGCTACTTCTACACAGCAAACTATGAATGAATGTACAGCATTTTCCATAAATATATCAACAGTAATTAGAGTTATTCATTTTTAAACCTAATATTATATCGCATTGTTTTGAAAGTGTAAAGCAGAAGCTTGATAAAGTCGGTAGTTGCCTTTTTGGAACACATTTAACTCTTGCTTACACTGAACTCCAGTGACCATTATGTGTAACTACATATCTATTTTAAGTCAACGCATGGACGTAAAGATGTGTTTACACAGTGTGGTTCCTAATTAAATAGTAGCACTAACCTGGGAACCAAGAACTTATAAATATAACGATACTGGTAAAAACAAAATAAAATACACATTTCAAAATAAACAGAGGCGTACTTAGGCATGCGGCCACTGGAGGGCAGTACAATACGCTCCATAGACTGTAGCTCGTAGCGGTCATTAAATCCACTTCCGGTGGTGACCTTCAAAATAAAGGTGTACTTACTGTATCAACAGGAATAAGTGCTCAAATCTAACCCCTTTTACAAACTACCCTACAATGTCGACTCGTGAAAGCAAACAGAAGCCCATTCCCCGCGATAATAACTATTATTTTCCACCATTTGCTGCTGTTGTTCCGGTTTCGCTTAAGTAAAGGTTAATACCGGGTAAACGCATGCACTGTCTCTTTATGACGTATTTTTAAGGTGACAGAAGGAGGGCGGTTTGAAAGCGAAGAAACAATTCGTGTCAACATGTATAAATTCAGCCAAATTAGCTGATTAGACCGACGTTCCCGCACACAGTCAGTAAAATACCTCATCTGCTCGTTAGCCGATGCTAAACGCTAATCTCGTATCGCCTTCTTCAAAGGATTTAGCTAACGTTAAATGCAAGTTGTTACACTAGCATGCTAGCTAGGTAGCTAGCCTCTTGTCCATCTGTCTTTAACTTTCCTCAGTGTACCGCAACATCTGTGTAAACCTCCTAAAGATGGCGAGTGTGCATGAAAGTTTGTATTTCAACCCTATGATGACGAACGGAGTGGTCCATGCTAACGTGTTCGGTATCAAAGACTGGGTGACTCCGTATAAAATCTCAGTCCTGGCGCTGCTGTATGAGATGACCGCTTCCAAGATCACACTACCAGAAAGAAGGCGACTCAATAAGCTGATCCTGCCCCTGCAGCAGGTATGGTTTTGTCATTAAAGTTACATCTATCTCGTTGAAGCAGGGAGCATTGTTTACCTTGTTTCATTCTGGTTCATCAGGGTCCAGACCTGACGCTTGGCCAGTTCCTCAAGACTGTGGAGGACTGTTGTCCTCAGACCGCGTATGCTGTCAAACTCAGGTGTGCTGCCTCCGTTTGAATAACATCGACTGCTTTTAACTACTTAGTAGAGTACATTCAGCTTGTTGTCACGATGGGAAGCAACACTGGTGCATTCACAATCTCCATAAATTGCAACACTTAACTGCATTGCAGACTTGCAGGAAAAAGCTGCTCCTTACGGTCAAAATGTTGACAGTGCAATATCACAGCCATGTTAAAGTCGAGATATTCGCAGCTGATGAAATGTTGAGACGTATAGTGGATGAGGCCATTTTTTTCTTCAAAGGTTGCACGAAATGGCGGATGGGGAGCTGAAAGACATGGAGTTCTTCTTTTTCACTCTTCCCACTCCATTCACTGCTTTTGATTCGGAAGCTTATAAAACCAGTGTTGTGGGTGAGTAGTTCATCAAGAAATGTCCTGAAATGTCTGTTTAATTCCCATTAATAAGAAGGTTTCCATTAAGCTGTATCCCCTCCTTTTTAGGTCTTTTCATGAGACACATGCTTCTGGCCTACAACAAGCTGTCATTCAGTCAAGTCTACAAGCTGTACAAGTCACTGCGCCACTACTATCACAGTCACTATGCCAAGCCTACGGATGGGCACGTGAGTTTGCCGGCGCTGGTTGCAGACGACTCGGACATGGACCTCACCAGCACTGAGGACACTGTAGGGGACAGAGTAGACAAAGAGGAGCTGGACATCCCGCTACATGAGTCAGAACTACGGTTAGTAATGCTGTTCTTGGATGAACTCCTCCACCGATATTACCCTTTTACTTTGTGAAATGTCTAAACCATAACCTTCACATGTTGGTAACAGGGAGAATTTTTATTTACTGAAAGCTGGGCACTTTTTCAAGGGCAGATTCTCATGAGTGTATTTTTCTGCTTTGCTTTCTGACAGAACTGACAATACTCCAAGCAAAGGTCCCCTGTCACAAAAACAAGCAGAGTACTTTCTTGCGAGACAGGTGAGTGTTGACCAAAATAAAATTAAGTAGTTCAAATCTGGGGCAGCGATTGCCCTTTTCCTGTTTGTTTCTCTCTCTTTTTCAAATTGTTTTGAATCATTTTGTTGTTCTGTTTGGATGAGAACTAGGTATTTGTTTACTATCATTTTTATTACCCTTCTGCTTTTGAAAATGAATTGATAGTGTTCTCTTGTTGTGCTTGTTAGGGGGTTATAGCTGTAACACTATCAGATTTAGAGCTGCTCTGGCCATCCTTTTACAATGATTTTGGGATGTTTTAGGTCAGCTTTTATTGGGAAACTTTTAACTTAACAAGTTACTCCCGCTTCTGCTCCATTTCAGCACGAAATGAAGAAGAGGTACTTGTACACACACAGTAAAGACTCTGAATGAAACAAGTGCACATAAATGAACCAAATAACATAAATAAAAAATATACATTATATATTTTTCTATGTTTTCTTCCCCTTTTGTTTCTTGAAGGGGCTTTTGGTCCCAATTGGGAACGGTCCAATGTAGTGGTATGGGACACACTGCAGTAGACCAAAACAATCCACCGTCCATATACTGTATCAAACCTAGATGTTATGTTGTAACCCTTAGGGGCTCTTACAGTTGAAATTGAAAAATCATGTCTGTGCAGGCCTACCTTCTGAAGAATGATGAGAACAAAGCGCTAATGCCTGCGGCACTGCAGGAAGAGCTCAACAACATGCTGAAGTTCAACCCAGATTTTGCTGAAGCGGTGAGATCCAGCTGCTTAACTCTTCCTTCCTTCAGAAGGTGGATATATCCTTTAACAGCTCTGTGTTGTTGTTTTTTTTTCTTTTCCCTCAGCATTACCTGAACTACTTGAACAGCATGAGAGTCCAGGACATCTTCCTCTCGGCTCACAGCCTCTTACATTATTTTGACCGCCTCATCTTGTCCGGCAGTGAGGGAAAGAGCAACGGTGATGAGGGCTATGGCCGAAGTCTCCGCTACGCTGCTCTTAATTTGGCGAGCCTGCACTGTCGCTTCGGTCACTAGTGAGTAAAACAGTTGGTGGAGTCCGAGATGGATAAGTTCTTAAGAGATGTACACTACCTGGCCAAAAAAAAAAAAGAAGAAGGTTGCATTCTAATATTTCGCTTTTAGTTTTGATTACAGCATGCATTCACTGTGGCATTGTTTCAATAAGTTTCTGCAAAATCACAAGAGTTATTTCCATCCAGTGTTACATTCATTTTTCACCAAGATCTTGTATTGATGATGGGAGAGTCTGGCCACTGTGCAAAGCATTCTCCAGCAAATCCCAAAGATTCTCAATGGGGTTAAGGTCTGGACTCTGTGGTGGACAATCCATGTGTGAAAATGATGTCTCATGCTCCCTGAACCACTCTTTCACCATTTGAGCCCCATGATTCCTGGCATTGTCATCTTGGAATATGCCCGTGCCATCAGGGAAGAAAAAATCCATTGATGTAATAACCTGGTCATTCAGTATATTCAGGTAGTCAGCTGACCTCATTCTTTGGACACATAATGTTGCTGAACCTAGACCTGAGCAACTGCAGCAACCCCAGATCATAGCACTGCCCCCACAGTACAGTAGACACTAGGCATGATGGGTGCATCACTTCATCTGCCTTTCTTCTTACCCTGATGCCCCCATCACTCTGGAACAAGGTAAATCTGGACTCATCAGACCACATGACCTTCTTCCATTGCTGCAGAGTCCAATCTTTATGCTCCCTAGCAAACTGAAGCCTTTTTTTCTGGTTGGCCTCACTGATTAGTGGTTTTCTTAAGGCTTCACAGCTGCTCAGTCCCAATCCCATTGTACGTGTGGAAATGCTCTTACTTTCACTATTAAACATAACCCTGAGTTCTACTGTTGTTTTTCTTCAAATTGATTTCACCAAATGTTTACGTTATCGCCGACCACGATTAGTCAGGATTTTTTTCTGACCAAATTTCTTCCTTGAAGACGATGGTTCCCCACTATCCTTCCAGTTTTTAATAATGCGTTGGACAGTTCAAAACCCAATTTTACTAGTTTCTTCAGTCTCCTTAGATGTTTTCTCTGCTTGATGCATGCCAATGATTTGACCCTTCTTAAACAGAATAACATCTTTTTAATGACCACGGGATGTGTCTTTAGATATGGTTGTTTTAGAAATGAGAAGCTACTCATTGCATCAGTTAGAGTTAAATAACTTGTTGTCAGCTGAAAGATAATCACCCATGCAGTAATTATCCAATAGGAGGCTCGTAACTATTTGCGGAGTTAAATTCAGGTGGTGACTGTTTTTTTTTTTTTGGCCAGGCAGTGTATGTGCTACTAACACGAATGTTTTCCTTTTCTTTGTTTGCAGTCATCAGGCAGATCTGGCTCTACAGGAAGCAATCCGGATAGCCCAGGAGTCGAATGACCATGTGTGCTTGCAGCACTGCCTGGTAAATCAAACAACACTTAACTTCAGCGATGGTGCCTTATTTACATATACATTTATGTCTGAATGTGACACAAGTCTTTTTGCATCAGAGCTGGCTCTATACACTGGAACAGATGAAGGGATCTGACAGCACAGTATTAACGGAGGACTCTGTGAAAATGGCTGCCCACTTCTGCCTGCCAGTGAGTGCACCGTGAGGTCTTAAATGCTTAATATTAAACTGGCCCCCCCTATTATTTTAAGTTTCCACAACAGTAGACTGCTATACGCAAAACAAAAACATCTTTTTAAGATTAACAATACACAAGACTCCCTACATTATATTCATGGGAAATTGAATCCATATTGTTGGATTTAAAAATAATAACTGTAATATTAACTAATGAAGCAGACTGACTTTTTGAATAATTTTTGTCGAAACAGTCCACAGTGGACATTTATTTCAGCTCCTACAAGTAAAGGAGAAAGCTTTGAGGAGTTTTGAACATTGAAACACTTGTGGAAACTGATCCAAAGTTGATGTTAAATTTTGGAACCTGTTTCTTATGTAAATATTTTATTTGTACATCTGTTACTCCCGAGATGTTAAAAGACACCAAGGATTGTTACTGAATGACTTGTTTCACATTAATGGAAACCAGTCACGTTGCTTTGCTAATCCTGACCTTTGTTCATCATTTGATCTGTGACATTTGTTGTCCACCACGCTGACGGATCCTCTCCACTTCAGTACCTGGCCTCCCTGGGCATTCAGTCTTTGGTCCAGCAGGGGGCGACACAGGGCAAGATGGCACACAAACTGATGGATGCTCTGAAGGACACAGACATACTGCACTGGAAGCACAGTCTGTCAGAGCTGATCGAGATCAGCCTGGCTCAGACTACGTCCATATGGAGGATGTACGGAAAGAGGTCAGGCTCCTCACCTTGCCACCCCAACACACAGTTGTCAGTTCTGTTCACTGTTGACTGCATACTAGCACACAAGCTCCTTCCCATTCACATTAACTCTAATCTGTCAAACGCCTGAAGTCTTGAATGCTTTTATGCATGGGTTAAGATTTGGGACAGCTAAATGTCTTCACAAGTTAGACTTTTAAAAGTATAACGGGATAGTTTTCTGTAAGTTATTAATGCAGTTTCCTGCGTCTTGAGCAGCACCATGGCGCTGCAGCAGGCCCAGCTGCTTCTCAACATGAGCAGTCTGGAGCCAGTCAACTTTGGGGTCCAGCAGAACAACACAGAGGCCTTCGCCGTGGCTCTCTGCCACCTAGCTGAATTACACGCTGAGCAGGTAACACATCTGATATGATCTTGTCTGCCTGCTTTCTGTCCCACTGTTTCATTAGGCAGTCACTGGGAAGGTTTATTACCTCGTGAAGATTGCTTTCCAACACTGGGATGGACTTTAACACTTCACTCTCATTGCTTCTGTTTCAGGGCCTGTACAGTGCAGTTTCAGAGATCGTTCAGCATCTGAAAGAACAGTTTCCTCCTCACACACAGCATGCCAAGGTGCATTCTCTCAATAAACTGTTAGCACAATGCACAAAGGCAGAGAGGGTTCACTAACTGGATAAAACTGGTCGCAGTACCTTTTTGATTTTTTTTAATCCAAAATTTCATTGTCATAGAACCTACATACAATAGATTTATATTCCAGGGTCTAATTTCTGCCTTAGCATTTTGTTTTCTTAGTGCAGGGGGAAAGGTACAAAAAAGTGTCTCTGCTTCCCCGTCTGTTTTGTTTGGTTTTCAGTCATCAGTTCAAAGGGATTTAATGTACTTTTCTTTTGTAAGATGTTTAGTTTTTCATCTAGTATAGATATATTCACATTCATTTTGTGAATTAATGGTAGATAAACCACAACAAATCCCATACATTTCATTCCAGCCAAAAGATAAGATGCCAGGAGTTTAAGTGGAAGATTTTTGTACCCACAATATACCACTCCCTCGTTCACTTACATGTCAGAAACAAAGATAAAGTGTGTCAGTTTCAAAAGACAACAAGCCAAGGCTTGTCCTGTACAGACTTTTACTAGGTCTCTTGTTGTAGATAACAGTTGACAGAAGACAGAGAGTGTGATGACACCTTCTAAATTACCAACACAGAGAGCATGTCCTGTGGTTTAACTTGAATTTTACATGGCGGTTTAACTTAAATGTAATAGACTTTAATTTATCTTGAGCAAATATGATGTTCTAAATTGAAAGCAAATGTGCAAATTATGCTACTTGGTTTTCTTTTTTTCCAATTCAGCTCTGGATGCTGTGTGATCTGAAAATTCAGTTTGAGAGGCATATGAATGAGGGGAAATATCACTTGGCAGAGCCTCTAGTCACAGCTATTTCTGCCTTAAACAAGACAGAGGGTCTTTACAGGTAACATCATGGACAGATTCTCAGTGATACACTTGATGGCTATCTTATGCTTGTATAATCCATGCTGTTTTCTGGCAGGAAAGCTCAGGTTCTGAAGGCTCTCAACCGCAGCACTGAAGCATACAGCGTCTTACAGCGGCTACAGGTTCACTGTGAGAAGACTAAATGTACAGAGATGGTCATCAGGTACGATGTCGTTTGCATCTTCTAATAGCCTGCAATGTAGAGAGAATTTGCTCAAAGATATATGATCCTTTAAAGTACCAAGTTAAATTTTTGATAAATGATGATGATTTTTCAGGGATCAGAGTATCTTTTCAACATCACTGCCTTTTAATGTCTCCATACAGAGTGATGCTGTCCACTGCTCAGCTCCACTGGGAGGCGTCTGGTTTCTCCACAGCTCTTCCTCTCCTCCTGCAGGCCCTGGCCCTGGCTAGACAGCACCACCTACAGTCCCTGGCCTCAGAAACCATCCTTCACCTGGCCTTCACTCAGGTCAGCTACAACAGCAAAACAGACTCTCAGTCAAACACTGTTGCACTTCACATCTATGCAAAACAAAGCTGTCTTACTTTGCAATTTCACTGGTGTTCATGCAAAATAAAAGCAGCGCATGCATGCACGTTTGGTTTATTCATTGTCTTTGTGGCCCTTCCTCCCTGCAGCTGATGTTGGGGGTTCCTGAGCAGGCTCTGAATGTCCTGCATGAAGCCATGGAGCCTGTTCTTGCTCACGGAGCAGTCATGGACAAGGGCCGTGCCATGCTACTGGCAGCTCGCTGTCAGATGGCGATGGCTGGATTCAGGCCAAATGGACAAGGTCAAGCAGGTAAAACTTTCTCCCCCACACCTTCTTTCATCATTTGGTATAGCCTCTAGTCACAGCAGTTGCAGTATTTATAGTGTCATGCGGATGTTCATTTACATTTATACCCTGCTGCATGTTGTGTTTCCCGGTAGATTTGCGTTTGGTGGTTTTGGCTGTTGACACGCTAAACGAGGCTGCAGCCTATTTCTTCAAACTGAACTGTAAAGAGCGGCTCCGGGACATCCACTACCTGCAGGCTCAGCTCCACCACTCTTTGGGACAGACGTTGCAGTGCAACAAAAGTGCCATGCTCTTCCGGCTGCTGGACCAGGAGCTGCAGTCTCCAGCACCACAAGTCTCAATGCGACTTTAACAGCTCCAAGTTTGCATTTAGGCTGCTGGAATGTGTACGACATCTCTTCTAACTTTTGATTCTCTACACCTCACCTGTAGATGATGGCGAGGCTTCTATCAGCAATAAAACATTTATGTCATACATAGTTTGAACTTGGAAGCGGTGCAACTGTTTGCATGCAGCACCGGGATAATGATTGATTGGAACAATCTCAAAAGTAATGAATAAAGATGAGTTTCCAGTAGGTTAAGAACAATAATGAATTGTCTCTTCACTTGTGGTCATGTGCAGATTTGACTGATGGCCCCTTAATATAATGTGTGTTAACAGTCTCCACCACAGGAACAGCCCAGGTTTATATAACAGACGTACATGCCAGGCAGCGGTGTGGGTAAAAATGTCCAAAGTTTATCAGGGGCTGTCACAGCCGTGCAGGTTTGCCCACCTCTTTTTGATGAATGAGGGTAATATCACAGTTAGCTACAAGATGAATGTGTTTCAGTGGCCTGGATGATTCATATTCTGCCGTTAGAATACTGATGAAGCTGGAATCCAGAGGAGAAAGCCGTGATCACATTTCTAATGTAATAGCCCAACGATGGCACCACACGGATGCCGTGCCTCTACTCCACTTATGTCTGACACGATTTGTGCGTGCTATTTAGGGTGATAACGTTTAATTTCTGTGTTCTGTCTGGGCTGTGAGCCTCTACAAACTGCTCTTCTTTCAAGAAAAGGAACCATTTGTTTCATACCTGCTGCAGGAATATCTCTGAGGTACAGTTTTGTTACGGTCTCAGCTGTACATACTGTTACTGCTACTAAATGTTTTGTTTGCTCTCCTCTTGTCAGGACCTGTTACCAGGAAACTCATTTATCATTTCTTGTTAAATCATATAAAGTGAAATTTGGCTATAGTGAATAGCTGTGAATAAACAGACATAACATCAGTGAATGTTATGAATAAACATTTAGTGCATAAACCGTTTACAGCGATGGAATGTAAAACCAGCTGTGTAAATATCACACAGTCATGCAATACCTTTGCTCTTAAAAGCGTGACCTTTTCACTGTTGCTGTTTGTGCGGTTGCTTCAGGCCTGGGGCGATTAGGTACCTGTACAGTGATCAGCCACTGTTAATGTTGCAGGCAGTATGATTTCCATCAGATGCCATCCACGGGAATGGAAAACTGTTAAACCTTATCAGATGACAGATGCAGCTAAAAGCTTTTTTAACTTAGAAATGTTATGGTTGACAAAAGACTGATATTTTTGGAGACTGAAGTTTTTATCCAAAGTAAATGAAATCTTCAGATGTTTGTGCTGATATTTCTGTTACTCATTAGCTTCAATAGCACATGAGTGGACATTTACTGAATGCTTGTTGAAATTCACTCACCGGGTCAAAACGGGATCAGAGTCCTCAACAGGTTTTGTTTATTTCCTCTGACCATTTGTTCAACTTCTTCTGTTAAGTGCTGAAACGATTAGTAGGTTAAATTATTTTGTCTATTGACAAAATTAAGTCAGTCAGGCAAAATGTCCAAAGCTACACTGTGCCTGCTGCTTTTTTTTTTTTTCAGACATAGCTCTTCGGACAGGCATGTCTCATCAGAATGGATTAGTCTGCAAACTATGTATCCTACTGACAGCAGTGATGTGATTACTATTCTGTTGTGTCACCGTGAGGTTAACACAGATATTGGCTGGATTACTGTAAAATCTGCCTCAAAAGCCTATTTTGCCTTCAATTTAATAACCTCCAAGGTCCTCTAGCATCATCACCATCATCATCAAGCCACGGTACTTTTGCTTGTAACCAAAGAACTTGCAGCACTTATTGCCTTCCCATCTGCCTCAGCAAACGTTATCATACTACATAAACATTATACCAGTCAGACATCACCAGGACACTGTGAAATAGCAGTTACGCTTGCATTTGGACAGGAAGTTAAACAAAACAAGCAATTTGAACATATCACCTTGGGAACTTTTTTATGGGCTTTTTAATGTTGTAGACTAAGTGACTGCTAAAAATATCAATAACTTATATTGATAACTTACATATAACTATGTTAAAGCGATTCTCAGCTGTACCACCACTGAAGCTTTCTGTCCTTCTGACATTGCATCTGCCCTGGATAAGTTTACTGAGAAACAAAAATCTGACCACAAACTTTACAAACGAGAGTTCTGATTATTCCAGTACAGAAACGGCACAGTTTCTATGGTAAAATAAAACATCTTTGTTCAAAATGTTTAATAACAAGCATGGCAACAAACATGGCATAAGAACAATGCATGTTTAGAAAAATATATCTGCAAATGTATTTTTCAGAATACACTATACATTCACTTAACCCCTACTCGATATTAAACATTTACAATTCAGGAGTGAGAGTTTTACGGTAGAAAACAACACGGTGAGCCCCCTCTAAGTCATTCAGGATCGACTCACGTCAGGAGAAAGATGTAGGTAGACATTTTGGTAAACTAGGCAAACAACCTGAGATCCGTATTTTGTAAGTGGTACGCCTGCTTGCAGGTCCAGTCGTATACTGGTGGTTTTTCACCATTTTGACATGAAAACAAACCCTTCTTTATTCACAATAGCTGTTCTTTACAAAAGAGAAGAAAATACTACATGGACAACCTACCATTCAGATTCTTACTTTGTGAAGAAACCTAAAAACATTTCATGATATGACATTATCATTTGCTTGATTATGCCTTTGGTTGTTTTTATTAATATACTGGATGCTGTGTCATATATGAACCGATTTTAATGTTGAAAGCAGTTACATATTGGGCCCATGGTTTCTGCTCCAGTCCTTCCTGACCGTTAGAGTCAAAGTAGATACAACCTCTTATTTTAATTCAAAGCAGAAAAATAATGCCAACAAAGAAGAAATAATTCAGTTTCAGTAGAAGAGGTATTGAAACAGTCAATTTGTTTGAGTAAAAGGAATTCATCTCAAAGAAGGAATGCTGGCTGTGTCTCCGCAGCTTAAACTTGAGTCTTCAGTGCACAGGCACCTTTTTAATCAGTGGAGACACCTTTATGTGGCTGAGTGTCTTTGAGGAAACCATCTTCATGGAGAGGAGCAGAGAAGAACCTGAAGGGACGCTCAGTATCCCGCTGGATACCCTCCTTTCCTTGGATCAGACTCTGCACAGAGGCGCTCTCCCTGCCGCACCACGGCCTGGACCACAGAGTCTGGAGTCCTCAGCAGCTGTGTTATGTGGTTCTTCTGCGCCAAACCCTCCAGGACACTCTGGTATTGCATAATTACACAAACATATGTGCAGGAACTGAGGGTGTTAGTGGTTTTTAATAGAAGTCAATAACATTGTTTCCTACCTTTCCAGCAGCCTGTGCATTTTTAAAAGTCAACTTGCATGAATTTGAAACGTTATAGCCAAATAGACGTTCTTCTGTTTTACTGATGATTGACCCATATGAGCGGCACCTTACAGTGAATATTTTATCTGTTACACACATTTATGCTCCCCTGAGGTTCCTCTGTAATAACTTTGAGCGTGATGTGCAGATTTAACCTCTCCAACGCTCTGCTTATTGACTAATTTGCTGACAAAATGACAGCCTCAGTTACCCTTTGTGTATGATTCTAATTAGCAAACATCAGCATGCCAACATTTGAATACAGCAAGCAAAAAATAAGAAGCATCACAACAGCTTAGTATACCTCTGTTAGGTTTTAACATTTAAATCAAACAGCAGCAAAGTATAAATAGCCCCATAGAGGTATTAGCAACACAAAAAGCTGACTAGCAAGATCTTTTCTAGATGCGGTTTCTCACTCTACAGCACATCTCTGTGTGTCACCCACCTTTTCAAAGCCCTGCTCGACCACTGTCATATTTGGGTTGAGCTGATTGTGAACCCTCGGCTCCGTCACAGCTTTCTTTAGGTCATAGTTGAAGAACAACGAGTTCAGGATGACCTGTTTTTAGCAAGAAAATGCAAAATGTCAAGTTTCACACACTTGAGCATGTGGATCTACAGGATGGCGATGCATGTGACTCTATCAGACTTACTAAGGCGGTGGCTGTGGTGATTTTTGTGCCACCAGATGCTCCCACAACCATTTTCACTCTGTTTTCTTTGTCAAAGATGATAGTAGGACACATGGAAGACAGCGGCCTCTTGCCTGCAACAGATAAACACAATGTGGCTGGGACTGCTCAATGGATAAATGTTTACTTTCTAACTTGTGGTCTAATGGTGTTTGCAGCACTTTAACCACAAAAAGAGACATATTTGTTTGACACATATTTAAAATATCTGTCAGCAAACCAAAGACCTCAAGGGGAACTAAAGCTTTCAGAGTTTCTGACAATGACAAATGCAGTAATAAATGACATCCCCTTGGAGAAAGAGTCAAACAACATATTTGTTGAACCTAATATCCATCAATGAGGACATGTGTTAAAAAAATCAAACCCTAAACAGTGTATCTTAGTGATAGAAATGTGACGGTTCATTCAGCCACACCTGGCTGGATGAAGTTATTGGGCGATGGAGGGATTCCAAACCCATTGGTCATGTGTGGAGAGCTGAAGTCGTCCATTTCGTCGTTAAAAATGATCCCAGTGGACCGTGACATGACTTTAGACCCAAAGCTGTGGAAATAAAAAAGGTTTTTATATTGTGTATGCATTATTCTGTAGGAGACATTTCTAAGTTAGATATTCAGAAGGTAAAATAAAACTGCACACTCAAGATCAAAGGTCAGGAAGCTTACTAGAGATTAATGGTGCTGGTCGCCGCCACCGCGCTACCATCCTCAGCTATGACTGACAGGTGAGCTGTCCCGTGGTTGTCTGGGACAAAATAGTCAGGCTCGTAGTAGCTGTCTGGGTGCGTGGTGTCATCTGTAATTTTACTCCTTATGCCGTCAGCAAAATAGTCTGAGGTCATGTTTTGGATAAGCTAAGGAGAGACAAACAAGTCAGAGGAAAAGGAGAAACACAGCCAACCAATTTTTAAACAGGCAGATTTCTTTGGTTATTTAGGACTGATTCCTTGTCCTTGTGTAAAGTATTGATGCCTATCTACCCCTAGTATGTGTAGCAGGAGACATTTGTGGTCATGTGGTCTGAAGGCTAATATGGAAAATATAATAAGCACTTACATCTGTGATATTGAGATAGCGCGGGTCCCCCAGTCTGCTCCTCTTGGCATACGCAAAACGAAACGCCTCGACGATGCGGTGGTATGTCAGAGTCTTTTTCTCTGCTGTAGAGACACTTGTGTCTGTGAAGTTGTAGCCTGTAAAATATCCACAGGAAGAACATGTCTGGAGTAAATGAATATTCTCACTTCATTGGCCTAATCAAGGCTTTTCTGTCATTGCTCAAACCGTCAGTGGCAGGTAATTAAGCTAAAGTCAAAGAACAACATGAACCAGTCCTGCAGAAATGAATCTATTGGCACAGATTCCTCCAGATTCATATATGAACACATTCATTGTTATTGTTTGCGTTAAATTAATGATGGCTCTTTTTGTTTTAAGCATAACTTGAACAGATGGTTTGTTGATGGTGAATTAAATTTGGCAAGCAGAACTGAGCAGCAGCTCTGTTTTCTGCTTCCAAAACAGGCGGAGAAACATTCCTGGGACGACCTGGGGAAACCTGACATCCTTTCTTCTGCATGGCTGCACAAGCACTCAGCCAGGCTGCTCACCATCCACTATATTCAGTATGAGTGCCAGAACAGGGCCGCTGGAGGGGGCGTCTGGGACATGCATGGTGTATTCCCCGACGTTCAGCCTCAGAGGGTCCTCATTCAACACAGGCTGGTATTCCAACAAATCATCCTGGGTGATAATGCCACCTGGAACGAGCACAGAAGCGTCAAGGTGAATGTAAAATGAGGAATAATAACACGACTCTGAGCCATTTATTGTGGTGTTTCTAGCAAGTCTAGCGGCCTGTACTGCGCGGCTTCATTCTGAGTGTATTAATCCTTATGAAAACATGACGACATCAGTAGACAAGAAAGCAGCACAGCACCTGCCGCTTGGATGTCCTCAACAATGCGTTGTGCCATTGTCCCATTATAAAACACGTCAGGCCCCTCCTCTGCTATTCTTTGGTATGTGTCGGCCAGCTTTGGAAATCTAACAATGTCATTTTCTTTCAGGATGTTTTTTTGAGAGTCACAGAACACCTCACTGAAAGAAGAAAAGAAAAAGAAGAACAATCAATAAAATATGTTCAATACGTAAAGTCATTATGAGTAGAAAGCGAACCTGTCTAACATATCACACCCCTACAATTAAAAACTTTTCCTATCAGATTAGCCAATTGGCTATGTTGTGAATTTATTCCAACTTAACATAAAATTTGGCCCAAATAAAAAACTTCCCAGACAGAATTATGAAAGAGTTACCTCCACCCACAACAACCAATATAATCCTTTGTACTTTCTTTTAACCGGTGGGGTTCTTCTGTTTGTAAAACTTTCATCAGTCTTAGACAGTTTATTTTTTGTCTGCATGACAGCTGCTCACCGTGTTTGGGCCCGATGTAGAGAGCAGATGGATCAAGAGGAAGATTACAAAAAACTGTCCACTGTCCAATTCTTATACACTATGGAGGCCATAGCCAGGAGAGGTTTTGTTGAGGCTTGGCTTAGTATAAAAACTGGAAACAGCCAAACTGATTTCATTTGTTAATGTTGTTTGTTAAATCTGTATACAATCCAAATGCTGTGGTTTTGCAGGTATTACAAAAGGTATGATGAAAGACTTTCTGTAATCTTGTAGTTAAGACTGTAGACAGACAGACGAAGCTGGTCATTTATCTGACTCTGGGCACAAAGTGTACAGTGCTCATCAAGAGACTAGGATCTAAGGTGCTGGTAGGACAGACAGCTAACAGCTTCCCACTGTTTACAGTCTTCAAACTAAACTAAACAGATTCTTTAGTCTCTCTCATCTCCTGGCCGTAGTTTACTTTAACTTTACAGAGCATGTTCTTTGACAAATTGTTATATTCCATTCAGGTTTTAAAATGAGAATCAGCCTCACCACATGTTGGCATCTCCTTGTATTGAATCTTTGCTCTTGAAGATGGCATGAGCCAATGCTTTTCCGATAGGGAAACCATCACGAGCCAAGGCAATGCTGGGCTCAAACAGCTCCTTCCATGGCAGCCTGCCATGTCTTTTGTGTGCCATCTCATAACCACGGATTTCCCCTGGAATGGCTATGGACAATCCACCTGTCATGTAGAAACAGCAGTACAACCACTTTGAATTTCACAAGCTCCTTCTTTCCATCCCTTGTCTGAGTGGAGTCGGCATACCAAGAGACACCGTGAGACATCTATAGACACATTGTGCTGCACTTCAGGATGAAGTATTTCATTTTTATGCAACCTGAAGCGGTTGCAAGGAAAGATATAGACAGATTGTTAAGGATGACATTAAATCTCAAAATCAGCTGGATGGAGAGGCTGAGGCCGAGAAAATCTATCCACTCTAAATCTCTACCCAGAGTCATGTAGCTGAAACAGAACACAAAATCAGATCTGCATTAAGTGAATCTGTGCCTGGAAGATACTCTAACAGCACACAGCTATTTGTTACCAGTACGAGAAAGCTTGGTGTTGTTGCCAAACATGTCTTCAGTGGCATTCATGGGTGCTGTCTCCCTCGCATCGATGGTCTCCACCCTCCCTGTTGAGCAGAAAATGAGGATTGATTGATCAGTTATACCTCAGTTATCTGGGCTGAGTATTTCTAATGAATGATGCACTCTCACCTGTAGAAGCATTATAGATGACAAAGAAGAGCCCTCCTCCGATACCCATGCTGTGAGCGTTCAAAAGGCCGACACATAGCAAGGCAGCGATGGAAGCGTCCACGGCCGAGCCATTTTTCTTCAGAATGTCCCTGAAAAGACGTGGATACACTTAATACACCAGTGAGCACACTTGCGAGTCAAAATGTGCACTGTATGTCTTCTTACCTCCCTACTTCTGAACACTTTCCAGCATCTGCAGCCACAGCGGCCTTCGAGTAGAAGTGGTCTGTAGGGGGAGGTGTGTTTTTCTTCCCCAAGCCCATGAACACCCCCAGGAACAGGCTCACGGCAGCCACCAGAAGGACCACCAGACCAGCAATCAGGGACTTCCCAACCATTTTCCTGCCCGGGAAAATCAACAGGATCCTTCAGCTCACAAACAAGAGTCTTCTCCTTTAAACATCTCAAAATAGAACCCAGACCTTTACAAAGATAACAATGTGAAAGAAGACCAGAACACATTTTATGTGTTTTACGTTCACTCACCTGTGGCATATGGTTTTTCACAGCTTATTGGACAAAATAGAAGACAAAATAAATGCTGGCCCTTCAGCTGACTCCGACTCTGCCGAGTGTCAGCAGCAATGACAAGGTGTTTGCTTTGAGCTTAAATCACCGCTGGTGTGTGTTGTGACATCTTTGGTTTTCAGGTGCAGCTTAGCTCATGTGTCACACTGTGATGCTGATGAGCAGCTTTCTGGATAATTGGCAGGCACTGCATTTGCACATGTTTTTGAAAGCTACAGGAAGAAAATGGGTGAATATTAAGGGGAAAGTGACGAGGAGGAAGACAGGGATTGGAGTGCAAAGGTCTTGGCTTTACATGATGTATGTTTATATTCTTGGGAACATTTGCATTGACGTAATAAGGCTTGAAATCCTGACAGAAAACTGCACATTCAACTCTTCTCAAAACCTGAATTTGTCGTGGTTCAGTCCATCATTTTTATTTTGAAACTATCTTCACGTGATGGATGTCTCCCTTCCCCTATTGGACGAAAACCTTTAAGTTTGGCTTTCAATAACCTTCCATTTCATTCTGATATCAATTTGCCAAGCTTGCCAAAGTGAAGGTGAGAATGATCTGTTTACAGATGCGAACAGAATTCAGCCCGGACACAGAGCTCTGTGTGACTGGCTCAGCCAGTAGCTTTGTCATCCTCAGTCACAGTCACAGTCTATTTAGCTTATTCTGCAGGCATCCTCACACAGATTGAGATACCTGAGCCTGCACCCAGGAGCACAGGTCCAAGATGGCAGCATCAGTGACCGTAGCTTCTCAATTGCAAAGGCTTTCTGTGATACCAGTGTGCACTACTGTTGCTTGGCCACACTGATAAAGCACTGCCAAAAGACCCTGTGGTCTGCTGCTACTGCTGCTGCTGCTATGGTTGTATCTAAATCTAATCACTGTCATCCTGTTCTGGATCTCCCAGGTCCAGAGGCACCCCAAGGAAGGAGGTTTATTCAGTGGACAGAGCTGATTTATGGCCGAAGAGGACAATTACGTCGCTTTGTGTTGCAGACGGCAGAAGCCTTCCTTTAATTCTGATGCTCATGTCACTGTCACTAGATGGGGGTGCTTTTATGAAATATCAGCTGGTGCTTGTTCATATTTTTATCCCTCAGCTAGAGGCGTACAGGTTTCATTTTGACTTTGCTAGAAGGGATAAACTCACAATACCACTTTTCCCTCCAGCTGTTTTTGCACAATAAAATGGGAATGACTTGTCCATGTCCGTATGCACAACAGCAAATCAAATCACACGCTGCTGTTGTTCCTCAGCGACAGGTGATACGCAGCCTGCAGAAACACTAGCAGCAGAGAGAGGGCCACAAGGAGGGGATGTCACGTGTTTTTATGGGTGGCTGCAGTCCTTTTAATAATAGAGGCTTCCTAGACAGACTCTGTTACGTGTGCTGCAATTATAAATTGGCAACTCAGCATTTGCTTTCTTAGCAATGATGGATGGGTGTTTTTTTAGATTCCCTTAACGGTGTGGTTGGTTGGAGGGCAAAAGAAAAAACTGAAAGATGCATATCTTACTTTACAGAGGTCACCAAACGTTTGTTTTTCTTGTAACACCTTAAAATTAAGGTGGTTGTATGTGCTTCTGATCAGATCACACTTAGTCTGGTTTTTTTTCTTCTTTATTTGTTAGTAAACAGCTTAGATGTGCAATAAAAGCCAAAAGCAAGGGCTCATTGTTAGCATCTTTACCCTTACACTTACAGGCCACCCAAACTGTATCGGTGTTACACTGCATCCTGATGTCCAGGTGCTCTGATTTGTGTTCAATCTTGACAATGCAGATTTTTTTTTCTCCCCATTGTCATGCCAATACCTTACTATTATACAGAACAAGATAACAGGATACAGATTAGTGTCTCTTATATCAAGATATTTTTATTTTTGTGTGGGTCAAATTCCAAAAAGGCTGCAACTTTCATCGTCCATTAGTTTCATTAGTCTTAATCTGCCTCCAAAATACTCCTCTTGTTCAAACCATAGCTAGACTGTTAGTTCAGTCAAATCATGATAACCTGGATGGCACCATAAGGCTGTAACCACAGAAGATGTTTTACTCACACTAAATAGTGCCCCTTATGATATGTAAACCAGGCATCACCTGTAAAAGCTGCCCCTGAGACACCTCAGCACATTATTGGCTCTCTCACCATTGCCATGATTCAAATGTATTCTTTATGTCATACACACAAAAAATCTATCACAAATTTCAAAATCTAACAACAGGATCTCAACAAGAGCAGGAAAGATACATAACTGGCACATGGTGCAGAAATTAATGGTGGTGTTTTGTAAGAACCCTAACTCTCCAACAAATCAGTGGCATGGAGATGAAACGCTCAACTGAAAGCACCAGTAGATCATAATCATAACCTCTAGGAACATTTGCAGAAGGGTCAGTCCAGGGAGGAAGTGCAGCCAAGGGAAATGATTATTAGAGAGCGGATCAACTTTTGTGCTCCACTAAACAAGGGTAAGCCTGAATCATACCAGAAAATAGGGTCAAATCAGGATCAACGTCCTTAAAGCCACAATGATGGGACCACAAATAGAGTGAGTGTGGAGGGGAGGGTGAAATAACTAAGAGCTGTCTATTATGTGGCTGGATGCCTGGGCCCCCCCTTGACTGACCCCTGCGGGTCCCTGAAACAAGAACCTGATCCATATGACATAAAGGTGCACTGGGACGTGGATGTTTGTCAAAGAATGACAGTGATTTAGTGGCTTTGTGACAGATGCAAACGGGATTTGACAGCTCATACAATATCTGACTACAGGATTGCCAAAAGAAAAGTTCACATTTATACAGGGCCATTGGCTAAGCACATACTTGGCCAGCTCGAGACAAAACCCAAAGTTTTAGCTCTTTTGGAGTGATATCTAAAAGCTCCCTTATAGGGGCATCCCCCTAAACACTCAGAAACAAACTGAAACTTGGAGATTCAGAGGGCTTTTTGAAGTTATGCATGTTTCCTTAGATAGACTAGCTATTAAATATAACACTGATATCACTTATTATTCTTCTCCCTTGTAGCTGCACATAGGAGCCTGGGAGGAGAGACGCGCAGCAGGCAGCAGATGCTGCGATTGGTCAGACGCTCCACGTTGCACAAATCTAAACAGGAGCTTACGCTCCTGAGAGACGCCCGGAGGATGAAGCAGCCGGAGCATCCTCATCATCCGAGCCAGGCACACGTAGCCGAGGGTGGACGAAAAAAACAAAAACAAAATAGCAGTGCGTGACGGGTGCAAGAGAGAATACTGATGAACTAGACTGTTCATTGTTATTGTGTATTTCTGCATCGCATCCCTAGTCTGCAGACACCCAGGCAGCAACACAGCGCCAGACAACACGGCGCTGTTTTCTTCCTTCCACTGAGGAGCATCTGCTGGCTGGAAAACTAGTACTCATCATGGGGTTGTCTTTTTGGTAATATTGTCCGAGCAGCAACGCAACACGCCGCCTGCATCTGCAGAAAAACAACACCATGGGTTCTAGACTGAGCAGGCAGAGCAGCCTGGACAACGAGAATTTCTCCAAAAAGCGACGCAAGCTTCTAGACAGCAGTGGAGAGAGCGACAGGGGCAGCCGGGGCGGCGGGGACTTTCTCTTTGCACTGATGCTGAAATCAGACAAACTGCCTGGGATGCTGCGGAGGACTAACCACAGCCCGTACATGAGGCGAGTGGCGTGGATCAAAGAGATACAGAAGCTGCTCCGTGACCGCAGAATTGAGCAAGCAACCGACGTGCTCAAATTACTGAGGAAGGTAAGGAGAAACTGCACAGAGCACGATCAAGTGCTTGCATATACAGTGTGCGCCTGCTTTGTTGCTGATGCCTCCATACACATTTCCTCCTCTGGATGGAGGACAAGCAGGGACTGTTCATGTGTGTGAATTCAGTTTGATGTGTTGCGTGCATGTTTAAAAATGATCAAGTGCCACAGGTGCCTCAGTCTTCCCCTGCAGGCTCTGCTCTGTCCCCTGTCTTCCTCCGACCTTTGACCCCATCCCAGCTCATCCTTCCTTTTCCCCTTAAGGTGACACCGCATGTGTGGCCTCACTTCTTCAATCACATCCTCCCGGAGCATTTGTTTTTATGGAAAGTAGGCCACTCGCAGAGCTGTGTACCTGTGACACACTGTTTCAGTGGCAGACACGGCATGTGACTCGCCCCAGTGTTCTCTCTCACTGTGGGTAAACGTGCACCGTGATGACAGACGTAAAAGAATCACCTGCAAATGAGGAAACGGTCAAACTGCGTACTACGTGTGTCATTGCATTATGTCTCTGGATGGGATCTGCGTATTTCCACAAACCTTGCACAAAAAAATACAGCCCCTTCACTTCTACATCTGTCCTTGTTTCCTCCTCTATAGCCAGAATCTCACCTCCTCTTTGGCTGTTCTAATGCTCCCATTAGAAAGACCTACCCGCTCCATCTCTCCCTGCTGTTAATGTCTCTCTGTCTCTCTCTCTGTGTAATGGCCTGTGCTCTGCTCTCAGCAACAATATAAGCCCTGGAGTCCTGTGTTCCCCAACACAAAATATTCCCCAAAAGGTTTTATAACGCCCACTTCAATGTGTTGAGACATTTCCTATCTTCCGTGACTGATGAAATTCCTTAAACCGATATCCGATAATCTAATTAATTACATCTTAAATTGTAATTGTCACACAGGCCCGAAACATTGTTGTTTTCATCTTATTCTTTATCCTCAAAATAAAGTAATTGTTGAAACTGACACAGTCATTTAGCATTTGTTGCAATGAATTGGAGGCAAATTTGCTCTCCCAGCATAATAGCTACTAGAAAGTATTGTAGTCGTGACCTAGAATATGCTGCACTCCACTACACTGAGTAAATTGTGTTAGCTCTTAATCAGAGGTTTGCTTTCAAAGCCTCGTCTCACCTGCCATTGCATATGCAGCTTTAAAACAAACACATGTGAAAGACTATGTACGTATAGGTGCATCGGAGATGTGACAGTATCCCTGGTGATCTAATTTGTTTTCTTGCCCTCCGGGACCTCCTCTGTCTTTTAGCTGTCAAGCAATCCGGTGTTAATTACTCTGAAGCCTTGACACAGGAGAGAGTGGAACCTCCTTAATCAAGCCAAGGAGATAAACTGGCCAGGCTAGGCTCCATGACAGCCACATCACAGGGGACACGGGCTCACTTCCTTTAAATGAGCTCTACTTTTATTAAATGAGCCTCTCTTTATCTTTACTTGCAGCATTGCAAGCAGGCAGATGTCTGAGAGATTCTGCTCTCAGAATTTAAAAGGACTTTGTGACAAAGTTAATTGGTGTGTAACTGCGAGCTCTGCTCCAGATATGAAAAAGATCTGAAGCTTTTCTGCAGATGTGGGAAGGATTCATGGCTTTGTGTCACGCTCACATATGACAGTTGATCGTGTCTAAACACAGACGGGAGATATTTTTATACCTTGTTTCTCAGAAGGGCAGAGCCCCCCCCCCCCTCGCTCGAGGTTCAGCGTTTACCGTTGCCCTTGTTAAAAGGGGAGCCAACCTCCCACTCAAACTGTCTATTACAATCAATGCTGATTGTGTTTGAGAAAAAAAATGCGGATGCGCCCTTTGTGTGTGTGTGTGTGTGCCCAGGTGCGCACAATTTATGCAGTGTCTCCGAAGCTTTCTTCCCTCATTAAAGTTGCATGCTGCACAAATGCTCACCACACTAGTTCTCGTTTGTATCTTGAGCCCGGACATGTTGATGAAGGCAAGTAGTATAGTTCAGTACACACGACTGCTGACTGCTGCTCGTCTCTTAACACTCAAAAGCTAGTCTGACGTCTCTTTTTTAGTTGGGCTGATTTGTTTTTACAGCAGATGTGTTCGGAATCGTCAGATCCGCGAGTAAGCTGCGATGACGGCTGTCAGTTTTGACGTCTTTGCACATGTATATATGTGAAAAGAACAGCCAAATATTATGAGATGAAAAAACACCGTAAGAAGTAATACATTATTTTAGTTTTTCCAGGGGAGGTTTGAAAGGTCAAGGATAGTAAACCATATATAGTGATTACATCAGAGCAGATGAAATCAGTCCTGTGACATGTTGGAATATGGACTGTGGCTTGGTGCCATGTAGCATTATTATTTCTCCCAAAACAGAGCTCTCAGTGACTTCCCCTGGATCTGGCTTCCCCACTGTGGATGAAAACGCTTCTGTTTCTTTTAATGAATATTTAAAGTAAAACGTCTAACGTCACGATGCCCTTAATACAGCAGGGAACTTTTCTCTCTATAATGCTTTTTGGTCTATAGCCACACTGTTACTGTCGATTCCTAATACTTTTAGGGTTTTGCAACTCCATCTTGCTGTGTTTATGATTCCTCTTATCCTGTCTTCTTTGCTAGGATCTGGGTTTGGAAGGCACCTCACTCAACGACATCTTGTACAAAAACGCTGCCTTCCTCAATCTAGTGGATCCAATCTCACATGAACTGCTGCTCAGCCTGGCTCGGGAGATGCAGTGTCCTAAGAAGGTCAGTTACATGTGATGTTTTTCCTCTTTAACGAAGCGTCTACAAAAATCAGACTTGATGTTAGCGTTCTGCGTGAGGAAGCCTTCTCCTGAAAACATTTCCCTTTAGATTTCCGTTTGTGAAGTAATCGGTGCATAAGTTCAAATGTTCAATGAAAAAAGCCGCCAGCAGCTACAATATGGCTAATGAACTACAGTTACTAGTGTTTTTCAGCGTTTATTGTTTTCATGTGTTGAATCTCGCCTCTCTTGTGTTCTTCCTGTGTTTCTCCTGCTGCTGCGTGTTACACTTGATTACATTTTCTTGCTCTAGCACGGCACAGCTAAATTGGGTTTTGTTCAGGAGTAGCTCAAGGCTGCAGTAATAATATTCTTTTTCCTGTTCAGGTGAATGATGTTACTGCTGAAACATATTTTGAAAGTGGATGAAACTTTGCAGGATTTATAACCTAGTAATAAAAGCAATATACTAAGATGCTTTCTCTTCCACACACAAGCAGGAAAAATCTCATATTGAAAGGTGCTGCTTCACTACTGTCAGTCCCTTTGTTCTGTGTGCCATTAGCAGCTCTCTTTCTGCTCTCTTCTGCAGGATGCAGACACTATAAAGTCTTCTGACAAGATTTGCCGGCAGCTAATCTATCACCTGACCCCGCACTCAAAGTGGTTGAGGCAGAGCATGTCCAGACGGAAATCCCAGGCCTGGTAAGCCCTTCTGTCCAGACATTCAGTCTGTAATAAATCTACAGCTTCACAAAACAGAGAACAGAGATTAGAGATTTACATTTTTTGTTCAGCTGACTTTGAAATAGGACAGAGCTTGACCGGAATTTCCTGATAACTAGGGATGTCTAGGGCATTGGAAAATCTGCATCAGGGCCTGTCCAGGCATTTTTAAAACAACTGATTTGGACCTGAATTGGTCCTTCCGATCTTTTGTAGTTACTTGTAGACTGCTATAAACACAACACACAACGTAATGCTGCGTTTAAAAAAGAGAAAGGTTTCCTGGAGACAGCGTCAAGTGAAAAATATTACAGAGACGGTTACAGAGTTAGACCAGCTAATTTCTGTAGTACAGAACACAGGTTTTCTGGGGCCAAGGTAAGAGCTACCCTCTCCTCTGTGCATTAGCTTTGACTGGCCTATTTATTGTAATTTAATACAGTCACATAGTGAATTCGTGATCTAGGAGAATATGTAAGAGAAGAAAAGCCTTTATGAATCTCCAGGCGAGGAAATTTTATATATTTAAGATTGGATCAGACTGTGTCATATTGGTCAATACTGAATGTTAAAAGATTGGTATCAAACCAGGAGGCAAACTAACTTGATTGGAACATCCCTACTGGTAACCAAAGTTGTCAGTCATATGTCCTCATAGGTAATGTGCATTGCTTCCGATGTTTCACCCTTAATAGATGGCAACTAATATTTCCATCTGTTTGCTTAAGAAAAGCTGGGAGGGTTATGCAAAAATGTAACTGTACTCACTTTGATGAAAGAGTGGATCGCTTTTGATGTGCAAATGATGAATAGAGAATTAGACTGTGTACAGATAGGGTTTTTATGTGCCTAGTTGTTGCTTGGTAATCTCATTCATGAAAAGAAAGAGGCTATGATAGTTCTTTCTCTTGTAATTGCTTATTTTACAGCTGGCTAGCCACTGCAAATAATGCATTCATATTCCAGAAATGACAATGATCTTAGGATTGAAAGGGAGACCATGCAAGCACAGAGATCATGCAGTTTCGTTATGAATCCGTCACAGGTATCAACATGCAGACTCGAAGGAAAAACTAAGGCATATTCACAGGGATCTAGAGGATCAGGCGCTTCACTGAGCTGTACAAGTAGGGCTTTGTTGTGCTTGTGGATGTTTAGTTTATGTAGATTTAACTGACACAGACAACATCTCTGAACAGTTTCAGACATATGATCTTTAAATTCCTATTGCTTAAGTTTTTTTATTTAATTTGTCATGTTGCTGGCTTCATAAAGCTACAGAGAGACAGTCAGACTGGCTGAGACAGCAACAGCAACATTAATCATTAAAACAAAAATCCACACTAAAACAGAATATTAATACAGTCTGTACTGGGAGCCCTGACAGCTTCGCCTGCTGTTGTGTTCACGAACAAATTCCTGTCAGAGCCTGAAAGAGACGTGACAGGGCCAGTCTGCTGCCAACTGTGAATACAAGATTCACCTCACAAACTCAGTTTATGGAGATATTGTTTTCTGGTATCAGCTTTATAAAAACAGTCAAATAATATTTTAAATACTGACACAAATGCTGCCAGGCTGGGTAGCTACTTGTTATGTGGACTGATGGAGCCCACATGCTTATTTTCACGTGTTAAAGAAACAGATCAACATCTTGGAAACTTCTCTCATCTCAAGTCAAATAACTGACCCCATGCATCATGTCTGTGTGGTCAATGTGGATATATTAATCTGCAGCCGACAGACAGTTTAGCTTAGCATTAGTGCTGAGAAAAGACAGTTTGCCTGTCTCTGTCTAAAGGTGACCAAGTCTGTCTACCTGCAGCTCTAAAGCTCAGTTAATAACATGTTATGGCTGATTGAACCAATATAAATAAAGAAGTTATAAAAAAAAAAGTTTTAGGTGTGCTGAGAAACTGCAGACAGTGCCAGGAAAACTTTGTGCATTCATTTGATGTTTAAATAATGAGAAACCCTCCCAGCTGGAAAAATTCACTTGCCCTCCACCACAAATTGTAATAACAACTTGAAAAGTCTAACCGTCTTGGCCTTTGACTTGCTTAATTGTTGATGTTATCTATGCAGAAGTAGGGCAAACGTAACGAACCGTAACGCTTGGAAAATGTTACAATTTTTTCACTTGCAAGGTGAATGGCC
>JASGAT010386665.1:27910-42866 GCA_030220025.1 Chelon auratus
GCTTATATACATACTTGGTACATTGTTTATAGCATGAACTCACCAAAGGGAGAAAAATGACTTTCCAGTTGGACATATGAGACCACCAGAGGCGCATGTTAGACTACTATCCACTCTTAATGTTATGTTAATCATCTCATGACTGTAGCTGCATAATAGTGCTTAGACATGTGAGCAGAGTTCCCAAAATGCCAAAATATTCCATTGTCAAATAGGGATCTAATTGTCACATAGACAGGAAAGACATGTTGTAATTATCATTTAGGGTGGATTTCACCTCCCTTTATCCTCCGTCTTTGTTCATCCGTGCAACAGTCCCACCTCTGTGAAGTTTCTCTCCACTTGGAGGAAACAGAAACAGCTCAGTCCATTTTAATTCCACTGTTGTGCACACCGGTCGCTCTAAATACCCTTTGCAGTTTTCTGACTGAAAGGCCACACTGAATTAATATCTGGATCTCACTAATCCTGTTAAGCTAACTAACTAGTTTATTCGGCTTTGGCTACAAATATATGGTAATCTTTTCTCTCTCTTTTTTCTACGTGTTTCATGAAAGAGCTTGAAACAGCTTGATGGAAGCAGTGACCCAGAAATGCTGCTGAGGCGTTCTCACCTTAAGGGGAATTTCATTGAGCATAAAAACTGCCAACACTTTTGTGACCTTTTATGTGTTCAGTGTTAACCGTTCTGTTCCGTCAACCTCATTTGACCTCATACTCGCCTGAAATAAAACAACCAAAAGTAATATTTAGTGGCCACTCAGCTTTTGCTTGATATATTTTCAATAATTTCGTCTGTCGTCAAATTCCTTAGCATGTATTATATTGTGCATTGTAGCGTACCATGCGCGTTGAAGCTTCCTCAGGGGCCCATCAGTCACTTTTTACTTTCAACTTCAAGATGTACGCCACAAAAACACAGATTAAGATGCAATTGTCACCAAGAGAGGCAACAGTGTTTGGATCAGCGGGTATTTTGACCAAAACATCCAACACATAAAAAGTTATCATTGTGACGCTTATGTGTAGGAACTGCCTTTACTGTGAAGTGAGGTTGAATTTTCTGCAGCTTGAAGGACAATGCAGTGGTGACTGTGTGTGTGTGTGTGTGGAGCCGCGCACACTCCTCTATTTGCTCTTATGAACAGAATGCAACAGAAAATAAATTGAAAGTATGTGTCATGCAAGGAAGCAGATGTGATCTGACTGCTCATGTCACGCAGATGGACTTCACCCATCAGAGGACTGAAATAAACTACAGAGCAAAGTTTGAACATAAATGACTCTGCAAAAAAAATGGTGTGAGCGATGCCACAATAGCCCAGGGGAGCGCTAAGGAGAAATTGAACGCCTGGAAAATGGGATTTTTATGACGGCTCTTTTTAACCACCAACATTACGCATTATCAGATGCATTTGAACAGATTCAAAATGTACTACTTCTTATTTTTTTAAACATATTTTCAGCACGTCTCAGTCCGCGTCATCTGAATTCAAACACTGTCATTATATCAAATCACTGGAGGCTGATGAGCCGCGTTGAGACAAGAGGTGCTCTCTGCCTCTTGTGTTTAAGTGAGAACACTTAATAAAGGGATTCATTATAAAATCTAAATTTAATTACTTGATTACGAAATGGGTGTTTATGGGATTACTTGATTGTGATGTAGTTTGGTAAGCACTGTAAAATATTGATGCCACTTACGGTAGTACTGGATTCAATTTATTAGGCCATGTGTTTTTTTTTTTCTCTGCCTGCTTCTTTAAACTTCTATTCAGCAACAGATAGCAAATGTGATTTGATTAATTATCGAGACATCTCTGCACTTTTTTTTAATTTCTCACCTATAAACTGTTATCAGTGTTACTGTGGAAAAAACACAGAAACCTTCACCAAGTTATTGGTGACACATTTTCTGGTATCAGATTAATAAGGAGGAAGGATGAATGAGGCTTCCAGGGAGAACACGTGAGACATCAGTTTTTTGTGCTTCCTCAAAACCTATTCACACCTGCAGAGGAGCCTCTGCTGTAGCCATTAGGACTTTTGTGCCTCTGGGGAAGATGAGGTTTCTGTCATATAAAAGGCTTGCAGGGCCATACAATAGAGAAAAGGGAGGACTGTGGCTCACAAGACTTTAACAACAGTACAGCAGGGTTGACAAAAGACCTTTTTCTGGTAGATTTTATTCTCAACAGAAGATTAAACTTATTTAGCCTTATTTTATACTTATTTTTTCCTATTAATACAAACCTCCGTGCTCATCAACCCATCACCTGCTGTGAAAAGGAGGCAGTGAAGGCTCCTGAGGGCACATCCATTTTCAACGTGACCAAAAAAAAAACACTTCAAAGCATCACAAGTGACAGGTACTGCAGTGGATGTCACAGTAAGTCACGGGGCGCCCGAGGATGTTTTAATTCACTCTGACACAGAATCAGCGTTACAGGCCACTCATGCAACAGCTCAAGTTAAACACACCGTGGCCTCCTGAGGCGGTGAGCGGGACAGAGATGGGCACCGGTAAATGGGACTGACTGGAAACAAAGGGGCAAGACAAGTGTGTACTGCACGTAACGCAGTAGCTAATGCTACTGAAAGGGCTCACTTATGCTAGACTCAGCGTCAAGTCCAGAGTGTATTACTGAAAGGGTTTTAAAGGTGTTCAGCAGCTTGGGCAACAAAACAGACAAATATCCTACACAGAATAATCTGTACTTACGCAGTGAATAAAGCTTCATATAATGACAAACTTTCACCTGATTAATCACCTCAGTATACACGGAAAAGCCCTGCAGATAAAACTAGAACACAGACTTTCACATGTACTTTTTTATACTTTAACTCCACTGAATCTCTCTACACCTCTCTCTATTTATTTATCTGCATTTATTTGATCACTTTTAGAGAAAGATTTTACACAGTGTTAGAACTGGTTAAACCAGTGGTGTTCAAACCTGGTGTGTAATTAGGGTCAAGTTTCAGATTAGCAGCTCCACCAAGTAGTGGTATTTGGCTCTCAGTCTCTCACGTGGCTTTATTTCAATAAAATTTAAAATGCAGTATCTTGAAAAGGTACATAAATTGAAGACACATTTGTTGTTTGTGTTTGTTTGTTTTTTTCTTCTATCCTGTCCCAGCAATCATTTCATGACTCCTCAAACTGATCTGCGCTCCCTGTTTATAAAACTATATATGAAGCAGTTTAAACCAGTAAACCAGCAGCAACATGCTGCGATCACTGATGCATCAAAATTAATAATATAATGATCTCATATATAATACCATCAGCCACAGGGACCAAACCCGTACTTTTGAGAACATGTTCCATCTCTTCCCCCTGCAGAAACTGATCACAAACATGTGCCTGTACTTTTATCTTTCATTTCATGCCATGTTAATGAATGAAATGATAATTTAATATTTAAGTGATGCTTTAGTGTCCACTTGACTTCATCTTTAATTAATGGCAGGAATTCATTGTACATTTTGCATTAATGTACTACTTTTGTACCCTTACCACAAGGAGTTACAGGTAGTCACTGTGCTGCACTTACAAATAAGTGCAGACACATACAAAAAAAAACACCTCATCATATTTGACTGATACCATCGAAATCTGTCATCATCAACAGGCGTCTCTTTTTTTTCTTGCCAAGGATCTTTTGTTAAATTTTCATCTCCTAAAATGCATCGTAGTTTTATATTTTAAATGATGAGCTGCTCAGCTCAGACTGTGCTATAAGGAGCTCGTGTGCTCCTGGCCCTCTAAGCTTTAAGCTCAAGCTGCTGGTTCACTGGGATGTTTTGGCTCTTCTGTTAACACTAGTAAATCCCCACATGCTGGAGTCTCTGTGTCAGCCTTCCGCTCCAAGCTGGACCAGTCACCCCTCATTTATACAACACAGGAAGCACAACATAACACCATGGCCTTGTTCCCAAATCATAGTTAGAGGGCTCATTCAAAGATTCTGTCACCATCCAGCTATAACCTCCTTAAATTAAAGTGTCATCTGGGTAATCCCGCTCTCTTTCTTTTCATGTTTCTAAACAGTCTCAAGACCACTCTACAGAAAAAGCTGTCCAGTGAATCTGTCGACTTGTCCGGTATCCCTCTGTCCAGCCGTGATGTCCGTCAAGTTGCTTACTACCTCCAAAACAACAGAGACACTGTGGTGGCTGTGGACATCAGCTTCACTGAACTCCAAGACGAGAACCTGAGGCTTCTGCTGCCTCTTCTGGCCTCGCTGCCCAAACTCAGCACCCTGGCTCTCAATGGTAACCGGCTCACCCTGGCTATAATCAAAGACCTCACAGAGATGCTCAAAGACCCCAAGATGTTCTCCAGCTTGGCCTGGATCGACCTTGGCAATAATGTGGACATTTTTACTATGCCTCAGCCGCTGCTAGTCGCATTGCGTCGTCGTTGTAGCCTAAAGAGCAGCCTGCCCACCATTTATGAGTACACAGAGGGTCAACCCTACTGCTACCACCTGGAGACCTCTATCGAGGAGCCCAGCCACTACGATGAGGAAGAGGAGGAGGAAGAGGAGGTGGAGGATGACGAGGATGATGTGGCGAACAAATTTGAGTTGGAGCCGTGGGGCTTAGGGGAGAAGCAGCTCTCAAAGGACTTCACCCTTCACTACTGTGAAAGGTGATGGGTATTATCTCACTGAGGCTCTTTCAGCTGTGGTTGAAATGATGTCCCACAGCACTCCGTTACTTCCTTCGCCTTCTTGCCCTCACACCACGAGCCCAGTCACCCTTCGAGGCATGAGGGAGACCACTGCCCACATTGTGAACTTCTTGTCCTGACACGGCTAGCAAGCTATTCCTAACCATCTCTGAGTTAACCCACACAAGATAGTGACAATGAAGTGACGGCCACGACGGCGGACTTACTGTGTTGGTGGATGGTGCTCTTGGGAACAAGGTGCGGTTTCATTGGAGGGGGGCTGGAAGAGTTAATGAACCAGTGCTCGCTCTCTATTTTCCTCTCTCTCTCTCTCTCTCTCTCTCTCTGATAGTGGCAGCTGAGGAGCCAATCTCAAGGAGATTTAGATCAGTCAGTCGGATGGAGGAACAGCATCCCGGCGGTAGCTGAAGTGGACCTCGAGTTAGTTTGGAAACGGTGGGTCCCAGTGGGTTCTCTACCAGGACTGAGACTATCTCTGGCAGGCAGGGCCTAGCTCCACATTGTGTGTTCTCTGTTAATCTCTCAACAAAAGCTATGACACAAGTTCAACAGACTATACAGCCGACGACCCATCACGTGACGCCGGCAAAACTGCTAGGTCGACTTTTTGCGTTTTCCCCCCCTTTCCAAATGTCCACTTGTGAATACCCACGCAGCTCTTGTGTAGATGTAAATGAAAACACAAAACATAGCTCTGTTGTGTTTCCACAAGCTATTTTTGTGCACTTTGGTGAACAAAGCAATCTTAGAAGACAACAGGTAGGACTTAACAATGGGTAGCTGTCACTGATTGTTTTTGCACTTGCCTAAATGCTGATATTCACCTCTTTGTAATTATTGAGCTGTTGTAGTCATCACCACGGTGTTTCAGTGCATTTATGACACTACAGCCAACTGCTAATATGGGCCACTGAGTCAGAGCAGCGCCCAAACTGCCCTTCCTACTGCCATTCGTCTCTACAGATATGTTGTCATCGCCATTAATTGATGGTGTACCTCAGTGGCCCTGTGTTTGTTATGAGAAACAGCCATGACTGTTATCTGTGGGTTATAATCCAGCTACAGTAGCACATGATATTTAAATTAGACTGAGCAAACACAACAATGCACTTTAAGGCACTATTCTTTTGATATTTTAGTTTCATCATAAAATATACTCTATTTATAACTACATATATTTGCAAATCAGAAGCTGAACGTATACAGTACCTCTTTAGGTTGTAGTGATGACCAAATGGCTCATGATTGTTAGAAGGGATCATTAAAAACACCACATATATAATAAATGTTTAATGTGTGTTATATGTGTTTGTAACAGTACAGTGTCTAATTGCTGTTGTAACTATTTGTGTCATTGTTTTGGTGTTTTGTCTGTCGTCTGACTCAGTAATTCTAATAATGAGTCCAGTGACTATGAAACTGAGCCCTCCCGCTGTAAGCATGAGCAGTAAACAAAAAGGGGACACGGCTGATGGGATTACGCAATAACACACAAAATAGTACAGTGAATGTAATTTACAGTGAAAGCGGGCACCATTTATGTCAAATTGGTTTGTAGTTTATGTCACATGTGTCAATGTCAAACTTTTCCTTGCTGTAACCTGTGTGTATTTGTCTCATTCCAAACACTGCCAATTAAAGAGTCGATTCAAACCGAGAGGTGATGTCTGCTTTTTTTATTCTTTTTTTTTTTTTCTCTACAATTTTAAAGAAGTGCACTGATCGGCTGCAAAAGCAAGGTCAACCTGCAGCTGCCCTCAGACACAAACAGAAGATTTATTTATGCAGATTAGTCGGACCAATAAAAGAAATCAGCTCGGGTCATGCTGTTTGGGATTGTTGGAGTGTTTTGCCCGTTTCTGAGCCAGAGGATCATCTGTGTCCCTGTGTGCTGCCTGAGCTGCCACCGTTTGCCAGGGAAAGGCAGGGTGGTCATCGCATGAGGCCCTACCCACGATCCTCTCCTGGCAACCTTTTGTTCCTGCTGCCAGACATGGTAATGTGGCATTTACAACAGGTGGCTCCTATAAGGTCAGGGCACAGTGTGACTGTCACACCCCCTGAGGTCCAACTACCATGTGACAGGGCAACTCGGCCCACCCTAAAAACCACCAGGAGCTTATCATCTGAACTTTTCCTTTCAGGATTGATTTATTTTCCCTGTATCATGAGTAAAATAACCATTTCCTCTGTGGTGATTGCGTGCTATAGGCCTTTCAGCAGACACAAACTTTCACTGAGGAATCCGCTCTCCTGTTTGTACAAGTCACCGTTCGATCATCTGATTATATTGCTCCAGCTGCTGCATGCTCTGGCACAAAAATAAAAAATAATTTATGTAAAACAGCACCCAGAAGTCATGCAGAGTGTTCAGAATACATTATGGCACAGCAGTGGATTTACAGAGTAGATTTTAATAGCAGTGACCTCGAGTTAGAGGGACTGACTGACCAGCTCAGGGCCACTTTGGGACATCCAAAAAAAAAACTAATTTTTCCTTTTATTATTGTTTTAGCCACATCTTTAATGAATGACCTCTTCATGCACATCTAACTCATATAGTACAATTTAAAGGGGGCAGCACAGTGGTGTAGTGGTTAGTACTGTTGCCTCACAGCAAGAAACGGGCCTTTCTAAGAAAATGTTTCTTTTTCGGCATTTTGTGTGGTGCTTTAACACAGTGATCACTACTTTATACAAAGTATGTAAAAAAATGATATATTTTACTTCAGTATTACACAAAAATGTTACATTCAATAAACACTGCTGAAACAGCTCATATAAGAAAAGTGGAAAAACAATAACTTCGCTGAGTGTAAATTCCAGGTAATGCCAGAAAATGTAATGCCACAACTGACTCATGTAAAAAATAAAACAAAATAAAATGTTGTAGAAAGGGCATAAGAGATTAAAACACACTAATAAACAATGGGAAGATAAAAGACACAAGTGGAGCAGATGCCGTCACGTGTAGCAAGGAGAAGGAAAGAAGGACATTGCCGATACACACCAGGAAGCAAGGGATATAATAATAAAGTTCAGTTTAATGAAGAATTACTATGAAGGTAGCAATAAGTGCTAAAGAGTAATCCAAAAAGAAGCTCAGAAAACAAGGAAAACAAGGGAACACAGGTATGGAACCACAAGGAGCTGAACAGAAACACCAGGAGACGCAAAGGTACATTAAGAGATAAAGCAACAAAAGCCTGGGACAAAGACAGGATGATAAACTGTTCAAAACTGGAACAGAAAAGGGTCCAAAGTCCATACTATGATGGACAGATAAACAATGTTGTTTATTCTTGTCAGCAGAATCCATCAGGTCATTATTACAGTCAGTTCAAAGACCATGTACTTCACTGCTACGCGTTACTACAGGTGTTCAGCTGAAGAAGCCCGTTATTCAGTGTCTTGTTCAGTGACGTTCCAGCAGGACAGACACCATCTGCTGCAGGTATTAGCTCGTGGTTTTGAAGGTCTCTGCTATCATGTATCATCGGGCCATCTTGTATAACCAGAATCACTGATCGTTGATGTCTCAGTAACCAGCTGCTTCACCCAGTTTCCTGGCATCGGACACTGCACAGATACATCCGTCCTCCTTCTCCACGGCGTTAACCACATTGTAGAAAAATGTTGCTGCTTCTTGATTGTGTCCCAGAGCTTTAAGAGCCTCGATCACATCCTGGGCGACAGCAAAGAGAGGTGACTCAGATATAACAAGAGCAGTTTGATGTGTTATTTTATCAGGTTATCAAAGCTAACACACAAAACGCATTACCTTATCAAACTTGGGTTCAAACTTAACTGCATTTCGAGAACCAACAAAAACAACTGGAGTAGCAATCGCCTCTTTAAGGTTCTTCCCAAGCCATAAGTGGTTCATGAGTGTCTGAAAGAGGAATAGAAAAATACATTGCAATCAAATTGGAAAGTAATAATTACTTAATGTATTATGGACATGTCACATGGTGAAGACACTCATGAAGACAGCACTTGCTATGACAACAGTGGGGGCATCAGTCCGCAGCAATTTATCTTAATGGCACTTAGTGTGATTGCCATGGAAGCGTACCGAGGACATCCCAGTTGTGATCATACTGCCACCACTCGATCCAATCACCAGAGTCTTTGACGGTGACTTCAACACAGCAGGGGCCATAGAGGAGGGAGGCTGTTCCCCTGGGAACGCAACAAAAGACTTGACTGACAGAACAGACAGCTACCATTTAGACTCATCAATGTGAGAATACAAGAAGGAAATTATTATAAAGGCAATCAGTAGAAGTGCCTTTGAATGACGTGAAGAAGGACATTTATTCAACCCTGACACGTGCCCTTACTTTTTTGGTGCCTTCACATTAAAATCCATCCAGTCCTTGAGCACAGTCACTGAGCATATTTCTTTCATAAGTATTCATGGCCTATTTTACAACAAAGAAATATACCCAGGATTAAACTCTAACTGCTGAACCTTTTTTTGCACATGATGTTTTCTAAAGATTTTGTCTCCATATTCATTTTTGAAAAGACAGTATGAACAGGCTATTTGGTCATAAACCATATTTATCACTGTGGTCATGAACAACCCTGTAAGTCTTCCAGGAATGACAGGAATGTGTAGATACTGTTTGCATTGTGTGCACAGACTCTGCACATCATAAAAATTTGAATAGATGTAAATAACCCTGTTTAAATGAGGAACCATGGACTACTCTTTCAAATCTTTCAAATGTTTCGATTCTTATCCATCATGCTGTGCTGACAGCAAGGCCTCTGATCAGTCCCAGAGTCGTTCTGCAGCTACAAGAAGAACAAGAGTCCTGATCTCACCTTCAGTTTGGGATCCCACTGCCAAGTTTAACAAGAGGCTCGGAAAAGTACTTTGAAAAGTTGCAAGTCTGTTGGTTGATTCTTAATACATTATTTTCTCACCATTGTATAATTGTTAATAAGTGAAAGAGGAAACCCCTCATGCTGATATAATTACCAGGAAAGATGGTATCTGCTTTCCCACAGAAGTCAGACAGCTCATTGTTGAGGATGACTCCAGTACTTGGAGAGTAGACCCTGGATCCAAATCTGTAAAGAAAATATATCAGATTAAATAGTTGTAGACATTGTACAAGGTACATATTCCTTGCAGCTGAGAAATAAGACATGGAGCCTAAGACTAGGAGACTTGTGGAGGGAGCGATTTCCTTTCAGAGCCCTTCTACAAAAACACTTGTTCCTTAATCTCTTAAACCTTTTTAATCCTTTACTTTCAAACCAACATGAATATGTGATGTCAGGTTTCTAAAAAATGAAGCAGAACTCTCCAGGTACTTACATGTGGTTGATGGTGCTGGTGACAGATACAGCAGAGCCGTCTTCAGCCAGCACAGACACATGAGTGGTGCCCATGCTGTCCAGATATGGGGTGATGTTGTAATACTGGGGATCATGAGTCTTGCTGCTGCTGATCAAGCTCCGTATGTGGTTGGCAAAGCCGTCTTCTGTGAATTTCTTTGCCATCTGTGAAGAGAACAGAGCATTTAAGACCATTGCACACAGAGATTACTAGAAAAATATTAAACCAGAATTAAATTGGAAGGGGATTTTGAGCCCATATTCAACCCTGTCTGACCCTGCGACAGTTTTCTTAGAATATTCAGACCTATATGAAAACAGAGAAATGATCAGTTGGATAGTGGCAGTCAGGATTCATGATTGCCATTCTTTACCTGTACAAATTACTCTGCATACACTTATTCTTCAAACAAAACATATGATGAACAAATAAAATATCACACATTTTCATGGGTAAACCACAAAATACATAGAGCAGTTGAAATTATCTCCACTGACTACAGCTAGTGCTGCAAAATAATTTGTGTTCCTTACTTCAGATACATTTACAGATGAAACTTCTATCTCCCGAAAGCAGGATACTTGCAGCAGAGTCCTCTATACAATGCAACTGCCACCTTAACTTCAGGGAGACATTTAAATGCACCATCCACCATGTGTTATAAGACACTGGAGCAATCTGTGATACATACTGTTCCTGACATGAAGCGTGGATCCCGGATGTGTTTCTTTAATCCGTTGGCAAATTTAAAAGCTTCAACATAACGATGGTAAAGCAATGTTTTTTGTTCACCAGTCAGAGATGCTGAATTCAAGTGATATCCTGTAAATTAGAAAAAAATAGATAATTGTTTATTTCTTTAATAAATAACACTTTTGTTCACTCACTGTTTACTTCTTCCAAAGATTAGTCAGGATTCTTTCATGAAACACAAACAATCACACACCATCTTTATTTAGGTCAATGTTTGTATCCTACAATCTGTACAAGCATTACTTTGAATGACTCTGTTAAATGCATGCCACAAAAAAAAGTTTCATTTTGTGATTTTACAAGTGCAGCCGAGCAGCAGCTCTGCAGTGTGTGTCCAGCAGGAACCTTTCATGATGTTGAGGATGAGGCTGAGGATGATCCCTCCTGCAGGCGGTGGGGGTATGTGCATCTGGTACTCTCCCAAAGGAACAACCCACGCATCAGTCACTGTAGCGTTATACGCAGCCAAGTCCTGCAGCGTGAGCGTTCCCCCTGAGGAAAAACATTAGAACAAATGGTTCAACTAATCAAAACTGAACAAAATGCATCTCAAGCAGACATAATGAAGACTTTTAATGGATTCAGGCAGCTCACATTGGACACTGTGAGTGATCACTGCAGTGCTATACAGACCCGATTGATTTGTTCTTTTGTAATTGGATCACTGTGCAAGGCAGACATAGAAAAGGGCTGGAAAATAGAGCATGATGAAAGCCGTCTGACAATACCTGCCTCCTGTATGTCCCGGATTAAATCCTCTGCTATTCTTCCAGAGTAAAAGGCTTTTGCACCTTGATTTGCAATCATCTCCAAAGTGTCGGCCAGTTTCTCAAACTTCACTATATCACCAGTCTTAAGCAAGTTCCCGTTCTCATCTGAATAGAAATTCCTAAAAGAGAAACGCGATAAGAAAAGGGTGATATATTCCTCTTTTTTCCCTCCTCGTGTTTTCAGTCATCATGTGGGCGTCTTCCGTACCGTAGTGACTGGGTCTCATTGTTATCAATGAACGGGATGTATCGACCCTGGACTTGAGGGATGGGGAACCCTTCTCTGGCTAGCTGTATGGTCGGCTGGAAGAGGGTGGCCCACGGCAACTTCCCATAAAGCTTATGTGCCTGTTCATATCCACGAATTTCCCCTGGCACTCCAATCCATTGGCTACCTGGATAGACGGATGAATGGAAAGACAGCGCTGAAATAGGACACGTTCATTTACTCACATTTTTATTATTCGATATAACCTCTTTACATTACTATAATAGGACCTGAAGACCTTATGTCACGATTTAGTGGAACTGGATTCTGCTCCAGAATATTTCCGAGAGAAATATTGCACCATTTAATTGTTTATCAGACAGCTATAAATATTATAGTTAAGTTACATCAAGAGTTTGCATTAAAAACCACAATTTTTAATCCCCTATTTTTTTTTTTTAGATTTACATTTTCATTTGACTAATGCTGTACACTAAACAGCGGGCTTACAACATTATGGTGATATCAGTCATACACCGTCCTTTCCTTTCTACCTAAACAGTCTTAGATTGATGCTCATCCTCTTCCACTGTCTGTGTGGTCTTGGCTCACAGCTTAGGTTGTGGCCTGGTCTCGTGTCAGGGCCAATGGGGCCCGAGTATGTAATCAAACCCTGCTGCTCTTGTGATGACAAACCAGACAAACATAAACCAGAGAAATGTCTGTCTCTATGAGGTGAAGACTATGACCTAGTACAGTGTTTTTCAACTTTTCTTGAGCCAAGGTACATTTTTTTTCATTGAAGAAATCACAAGACACACCACCAACCGAAAATATTAAAAAACATTAAACTCTGTAGTCTATATTAACAATATAGTCATTCTTGTCAAAGTGTCTTGAACAGGAATCAAATAAACACAAAGAAAAAAGTCTTATACACAGACAGATATATACACAGACACTTGACAATGGCATATTCTTAATTCGTTTTCAAAAAATGTTTTTTAGACCAATAAGGTGAAACTGGATAATTTCCCATGGCACACCTGACGATCTCTCACAGTGGTTGAAAAACACTGACCTAGTAGGCCAATGACTGACAACAGACAAAGCAAGAAAAACAAGAAAGGCTCCTTATACCCTACCAGGAATAAGGAAATAAAGTTGAAAAACAAAATCAGATATGCCAAAGCAGAAGCAGACTACCTGAAATGAGCTGGAAAGTCTTGGGGCATGACTTCATCAGGTCAGGTTTCACTTTAGCTGGGACAGTCTCTCTAGAGTTGATGATTTTCACCTTACCTTTGAAAAGATTAGATGCTGTCAGTTAAGACTTACTTCCCTCTCATTAGATTTGTGCTGAATGAAGGCGCCTGTTACCAGTGCTGTCCATCACTGTGAATATAGACCCTCCTCCAATCCCCATACTCTGTGGGTTCATGATGGAGGTGCACAGCAGCGCGGCAATGGCGCCATCTACAGCTGAGCCCCCCTTTTGAAGAATGTCCCTGAAAGATAACGCTCTTATCATCTTCCCTCCACAGTTTAATCACGTACTCTCCAGACATGATGTTAATTTTTTTTTTCACAGACTATGTAACACGACTTCCTCATCATACACTTCCTCCACATATGCTCAAATATGGAGAAAAAACTATTTAAGAGAACCAGGGCTCAAAGATGCTACAGTGGTAAAGTTTGCTCTTGAAATTAGACAATGATGTGCGTCTTTTAAAAGTACTGTTACTTATATTAGGGCCACTCACCGTCCAATCTCTGAACATGCCTTAGAGTCTGCGGCCACTGCGGCTCTTGAAAAAGTCTCCTCTGGGCACTTGCGCCTCACAAGAACAGCAATAATCACAATTGCAGCAACCAAACAGAGAAGAATCAGCGCGCAAAAAGTCACCACCTTTGCCTTTGACCTCGCCATTCTTGTTTCTTCTCAGGTTATCTCCACTTTGTTATTACGGTTTGGCTGAGCTTGACTGCTGGTCCCATCAGAGGAGACCTGAAGTGGAGACCTGAAGTGGCTCCACCTCCGCAAAAAAGGAGGGGAAAAGTATGTAATCCAGCTGTCCTGTCCTGCCTCTGTGGCTCTCGCTTTAGATACACTTCCAACAGCCATGAGTTTAACATGCAAATGTAAACACGAAGGTGAACAACCTTTACCACTTTGGAGCATATCATTCCAAAACAAAACAAAAACTCTTGCCACTTTCAACAAATTTTTCTAATCTTCTGAGTAACCTTTCTGGATGAACTGGTTTACGGAAATGTTCCACATGTGGACAAATCAAATTTACTAACAGAACGCAATTTACAAACAGAAATAGCTCAGTGATTAATGACGCACAAGTTGTCTATTTTACTTTGGTCATTATTAGGTTTGTCTTAAAACAAAAGTTTGTTCCATATTCGGTGTCAGTGTCTCCGGTGAAGAAACTTCTTTTCTTTTATTTTTTGGTATAACCATACTGGTGTTGAACAAATATAAATTAGGTTATGCTTCACACAGATGAGCCTGCCGGCGCCTGTCAGACTATTTATCAACAGGAAACTACAACTGTGAGTTTATTATGCTGTTGTACGTAAACCACGCTCCAAGTCAAGCCAAGTTACGGGGCTGTGGGATCCAAGCATTGGATCAAAGTCAAGTCTTGGCAATGCATGTTGGGAAATGCTGTCTGCAGTTCTGTCAAACGCCAGTCGATGGGCGAGCCACGAGACAGGCGGAAGAGCTTTCAATTCAGTCAAGTCAAGTAACAAGATTACTAGAGCAAAACCGGATATAGATCAATATGACCTTCAAAGTAAAATAAAGTTGGACCTCGTAACCCTTGGTGCTGCAACTACAACTAACCTAGTTTTGTCCAGCAAAATAAGGATGTTTCTCAAATGTTTTTTTTTTAAAACAAAAAAACTGATATAAATCCTCTATTTTGACATCTTACTTAAAAATACTAAATAATTATAAAAATAACTGCAGTCTTTTTTCTCTCCTGAACTTCTTGCAACATTATATTTCGTTCTGGGACGTCTCTTTTATTCAGAAAGCAACTTTAACAATTGACTGGAACTGGAAGCAAATCCTTGGTGATGCAAAAGTCACCGAGCATAAACATGTGTATTACTGGCACAATTGCTAATAACTCAATCATATTTCCCACAGA